>JBBPRR010000167.1:0-37050 GCA_038093115.1 Hortiboletus flavorubellus
GTGTCGGAACGACCGACGGATCGATGACCACCGAGTACAATGTGTACACGTACATGTTCGACAAAGAGAACGTGGGTGAGTGATATGTTGGCTGATCCCAGGTAACCCGATACGAGGATAATAAAGGTGTAGAAATTTCCTGGCATTTACACTGTCGAAAACCCCGAGGCTGGTGTATTCGCAGTACGTGCAGGCCTTCTCCAAGGGGGTATACCACCTTTCCAAGCACGTCCTTCTGTGCACTTTGATGCTAAGCTGACTTGACGGTCTGGTGGTGAACATGCATCCCCAGCTCATGATCTCGGACAACCGAGAGTCGGTACGTGCCCGGAGATCACTGATGAACTGAAGCAATGCGATGGACATATCACTTTGCCATGGATAAGAACAGCTACAGTATTGGTCAGTGGCTATTTCCGCATGTGTGTTTGATCTATACTTACGTGTGGATTGCTGGTTGTTGTACAGTGGAGTATACTCCACAGGCTTATCTGCAGAGCAATGTCAAGTTCGCAAAGATCTCCAAGGATCCAAGTCTTGTTGGCAAAGAGCCACATTTGGTTTTGATCGACGATGGTAAGGACTTGTCTCCTCAGGCTGGACTGATGGATGCACAAACTAAACTTACGTCCTACTGTAATACTCGTAGGCATTCTCCAGAGTTCAGCTCTTATAGACCTTCAATACGACACGGAAATGCTCACTGGTGACCAGACTAGCTGACGGGAGCGGTGGCAATCTCTGTACGTCCTAGCCCGAGTCCAGGATATTTCATCCAGACTTCGTACCGCCCAGCCCAGTTACGTGTTGGCAAAGCTGAGACCAAGAAGTCTAACTTAGTCGTTGATAAGTTGAAAGGCCGATGCGTCACGACCATTGTTTAGATCATTCTAGTACTTCGCGTGTTCACAGCAATGATAGTATCGAAGATAATGTATACAACTATAGCGGGCGGTTAACAAGATGTGTCTGTGATTAGAATGGAATCATGGATATACAGGTGTACTGTGGGAGAGCGGCCTCCACCGCGAATGAAGAATCAGGTAACTGTGTAGTCGTCTGATTGAGGCAACGTCAGGGGGGAGGGGGGTCAGAAGAGTAAAAAGACCATAGAAAGTACAGCTCCACCCAAGCACGTAGTCGCGAACACGCTAACTGCTGTTGGATGTGAGGCCCAGGCATAACACAGGATACCAACAATAGCAAGTATAAAGCCTCCTGCAGCAAGGCAGACACAAAGGGCGTGGGTCCGACTCAAGAGATGGGACGGTACGTTCCACTTGCCAAATAGACCAACTTGCTCAACATGGGGGTGGCTCGAAATGATGGGGGGTTCGACCGGATACGAGCCATTCCTCTCGTTTCGCTCAGCTGCCGACGCTGCTGTGGCGCCATTGCTTGTAATATCAATGGGACCCTGCTCGACATCTTGGATCACGGAACTCCGCAGAGGCGAGTGTACCATTTTAATGCCCTCCGCAATCATCTCTTCGCGCGTGGCCTCTTTCAGTTTATACCTGATTAACAGGAATGCACCCAAAAACGAAAGGACGGCTACATACAAAAGTGTGAGATTATCCCGAGATAACTACAGATATAATACATACCAGAATAAACATGCAGAATCAATGCCCCAAGGAGACTGGCGTTTGATGCCTTCAAGATATTGTTTTCCCAGTCGTCACTAACCAACGGTTTCGTGTTCACCAACATGGCTGCTTCTGTAGATGCAAAAAAAGTAGTCTACAAGTATAAAAACCTTCAGACTACGCAGAACAACATAATGTGAGAACTCACGATGACGCTGATCAACTGAAGCCGTTCCTGCCAGGAGTTGACGAGGTGCCTCATTGCCCGTTTTCGCGCCACTGCATCCTCTTCATCTTGTTCCTGTTGTGTGACTAAATCAAAAGTTAAGCAAGATACTTGACTCAAGATAAATGCGTGAGACGCGACACACGTTTCTTCTCTGGTTGACTGAACATCATTATCCCATCGTCTATGTCGTCCATATCATGATGGCGCATTACGGACTTCATGAATCCACCGGGGTTAGGCTGCGTACGAGCTCGCGCAGTAGAGGTCATGATTCTGTGTGGTTCTGGAGACGATCCAGTGAGCAAGGGCGAGTTCGAAGATGGTTCATCATACGCACTGGGGAGTGGGTGGGTGGGCAGGGAACTCATCTTGGTATCATGCAGTTGTAACCGATATTTGCAGAGATCGCAAGTCGTTAAAGTCGTGGATGGAAAGGGGTGTTGCTACGCCCTGCTTCCGTGGGGGGATGATATATAAGCAAATATTATAGAGAATGAAACCTGTACGCCAAGGAAAGCATGTGTCGATTATTGAGTCAACATTCAAGGTTGCCGGTCTCTACGGGTATCATTGTGAAAGCCACTGAAGAATTCTGGTCGATTCGAGTGAAAACGTTGGGATAAAAAGGGCTCCATGAGTCGGAGGTACAGGACGGAAGCAAAACAAATCCGTCCGAATCGATCAGCTGGCAGTGCCCTTGGCGGTCGGTTCCGGTGCAGATTGATTGGCGTCAAATATTTTGATCGGCGGCGGCGGCCAAGGCCGGGGGAAGTGCAGGTGCCGCTGCCCCATACTAACAAGTGATTTCCAAGCCCCCCAACCTTCCTTCGCGTTACCATCCACTTCGACCTCATTGATTCCCCTGGGTGGCATCCAGACATTGTTCGCAGTGACGAACGCGCGCGGTTAACTTGAGCCGCCTTGCTGACGCAACACGTTATCATCGCCAAGCTTGAAGCCGCCGTTACACAGCCCTCACCGTGAGTGCATAAGAGCGGCAACTCAAGGCTTCTCCGAGTTCAGGTTGGTCATGACTCATGCGAGCGCAAGTTGTCAGCATCCGCTCTCCGATTTCACAATTGGCCTTGTGATCAACCTAAGCTATATGTGTGGTCATTTGAGGTGAGGTCGGCAAGCTGAACCCTTGTCCAGGGTTGCTGTACTTTCCTTCAAGTTAGTGCGTCACCGTGAGTTAGTCAGGCTGTTCTCGTATTTCTAAAATTCAAGATTTTTTATCGAAGAAACGGTTCGGTGTGTCCTGCTGCTTTTCGAACGAGTCTATTGCCGGGGCGCGTCAAGCCCTCGCTTTCAAGGCATGCCGGTGTCAATGCATTCATTCATTATCCAGTTCCCACCATCCCGGTAGTGCACTCGAAAGGTATGCTGTTTGAGTGGACGCTTCCGGGCTTACTGCTAACTGCACAGCGGTTTGGCGACATATTCACGGTATCTAGAACTAGTTGATCGACTCAGGTGAGATGACTGGATTGGAATGCGTTACTATGCAGCATGCATCCCACTGCCGGTGGGCTCTCGGCGCATGGGGACCATGGTAATAAAGGGTAAACACATTGGCGCATACTCACGCTATCAATATCATACTTCACATCTTTCTACTTGGCAGCTGGTACACCGCCTGACGTCCGGCCCATGATACGCTCTTCCCCATTGATTTCGCTCTCGTTGCCCTCAGGCTCGCTCTGCTCTCAGGCGCAGAACCCTTTCTGAGGCCCTACAACGCTCACCTTCCTCTGGTTTGCAATCTGACAAAATGCCATGGATCCTACTTCGACTATTTTATTTCGGTCTAGGAACACCGGTTTCCCTTCATCTCCTCGCGTTGTGGCTGTTGCCATAAGTGTGGTCTTGGGCTCCTCTTTGAAACGCGACATCTTGAGGAAAAATCGTACCATCTGTATCTGTCGCTGATCGATCGAATACGGGTGGGGTTACGGCCTGGGGTACGACGGTATCCTCCGCTTGAAGACATCATACTGCTGACCACAGCTACACAATCGACGGGAGCAACATTGAACTAAGTACAAGCGCGACATAAATAGTACTATGTAGTGACCCTCTTTTGAGCTTTGGGTAAACTAGTCAAGGCTGTTCAACGAGGTGCCCTGTGTCTCATCAATGAGCTGCCGTACTTGCTGTTCGGCAACGTGCATATATGAGGGCTCCCGGACCAGACTGTCCCCTTCTTTTCTCATCACAGAATCCCGTCCGATGATCCTGATAGTGAACCCATTGGAAACGTTTGGGAGCCGTGTGGAACAGATGGGCCGTTGACCGGGTCGCTGGAAAGGATTTAACTCGATGGGATATTGCCGTGGTTTCACCAGATCCTCGACTTGAGCCGTGCTCATACGTGGCCCCAAACTTGGGATTGCATTGTGAATTATCTTTGAAAATGAGTCCCTCTGCACCTCAGCAGATTGCTCAGCGTACTCCGTCACACCAAAGGGCATCTCCTCTACGTGACAGAACAGGATAACGGACGCCCATGCTTTGTAGCTGAGCAATCCGGCATTGAGGGCTACGATGGCATCGGGGAGGTTGTCTGTAATAGACACGAAGCGTGGATCCCAGTTTTCGTGGTCTCCATCGAGGTATATTGCCAAGGTACTTTGTCCCATGGATGCGGGGCTTCTGTATGTGTACACTGGCTCGTTTCGTTTCGCCTTGGCAGCGATACTTTTCTTGTTTGCTTTTTGTACGATGTTATGCACAGCATAACCGAAGAACCTAAGCTTGATATCAGTGTACGGCAATAACAATGCCAGCTCCGAGAAACTGCGGATACCGTCTGAGATCTGAAGGGTCAAGATGTCGGAAAGACTCACAGAGGGAGCATATTGAGTTCGACTTCCGCCCCAAGATAGTGAATACCAAGGGTTTGTCGGCTCCCGGAAGACCCGCGACTTGGACTGGTAACTTTCAAGACGTTTACTAACAAGTGGTATACGCTGAGGGGGTAGTGCATGAGGAGTGCGGCAGGAGAGTCGAAAGGCAAGGAACGCCATTGGTACCACGACTTCCAGTCAACCACCTCGGCCGAGGATCCGATCAGCGGTTCACATCCAGGTTCGAAGTGCAGCTTAGGTATTAATCTCTCTTCAAGTTTCCATCCTGCCTTATCGTCGAGATGCCGACCAAGAAGAAGTAGATAGCCATCTTGATAACCTTCGACTGCGTTTACGCGGAACGGACTGTCGTGAGTACCCCTGGTGTTTGGCTGAGATTGATGGGGAGCGCTGCCGCAAGCTATACTCCAGAATCCATAGCCCTCAGCTCCCAGAACACCAAAGTAAGCGCGTATGAGGGATTCCGGAAAGGTGCCATCCGATTCGAGTTTCCCCCAAGGGAAAAGCTTGAGAATAGCTCGCACTTCCGGTACTCTCAGCATGTGACGCTGTTGATGTGAAATGTAAGGACTTCACATTTCACCTGACCTGATTCTTACCCACCTTGTTTTTCTCGCAGAAAAACTTGTGACCTTCCGTGCCAAACCGCCCGGTTTTCCAATCCGCGACTTGACACTGCAGGCAACAGCCGCGCTCAGCGGTCCAATTCCCAAGCACTGTGAGACATACCTTTTTGGAACAGTAAATGGCGGACTTGCATCCTGAACATACCAGCGGCTATTGAGCACAAGTAAGCAAGCGACGTGCATGCCACTTGAAAGGTTGGGTACCTTTTGTCCAATGGTTTGCGACACGGCCCCACCACAACCAAAACAGGTCGCCATGAGACTGAAGTCCAGTTTCTCTGGTTGGCCACCCGGACGGGACATCTCTTCTTTGAATTTGGCTGCTCCTAGATAAGTTAGACTATTGATGTCTGCGGCCGTTGGCATTGGTATATTCAGCGACATGGTGGACATCTAGGAGTTTGGGAGAACGGAGAAGAACCTGGAAGAGCAAACTGTGCAATGCAGCGTGCCGCCTGCACGTTCCATCAGGACAAAATTATCTAAAGATCCGAAGCGTGTACGTCCTTGCAAGCGGTCTTGTGGGGCAGAGACCCAATACAGTTCAGGGGTGTATCCATGCCTGTCACGGTTC
Organism: Hortiboletus flavorubellus; assembly: GCA_038093115.1. Classification (NCBI taxonomy): domain Eukaryota; kingdom Fungi; phylum Basidiomycota; class Agaricomycetes; order Boletales; family Boletaceae; genus Hortiboletus; species Hortiboletus flavorubellus. The sequence continues at coordinate 5,886 of JBBPRR010000167.1, forward strand.
AATCTCGCAAGTGGCCACGATCGACTCAATGCAATCACACAGGCAGTTAAAATTGCCTGTTTCCTCCATTTCTTCAAGGAAGATGTAGGAAGCTCATGCTTGGTGCATTTAGCACGTTGCGTGAGGGTTGCATCGTCAGACTGACACCATGGTCCATCCATGTTCCCTAAATTCGAGACGGGAGGAAATGCAATTGAAATCATCGTATCACACCGGCTCGCCCCGAATGACTTGACTCTCGTAGGAGAACTGGTTTCTCTCAACTTGCCCGTGAACTGAACAGCATCATTTGTCAAAGAATCATCGGCCTCCTAGGGAACGTTGTCTGTGTCGATCCAACAGGGTTGGTTTCAACACCCTCCACAGAACACGTGGCTATTCCGAAAGGTCATGTTTGGATAGCAGGGGGATAACGCAGCTTGTTCAACTGACTTGAGAGACTACGTCCCTGTCTCGATTGGATTACACGTCGCGTCTCTTTATTATTTTTAATCTTATGTGTTCAGCTTGAGATGGATGTATTTTTGTGGAAAGCCCGAGATTCTACATGTGCCTTGAGATCTTGTAGTATACCATTGTTGCGGACCCAGCTCCCTTGTCCACATTGAGATATTGACGATTCACAAGTCTGCAGAAGTAAAGCAGCCTCCTACGTCACTGGTGTCAGATATAGAGGCAATGAACAAGAGAAAACAGTAGAAATGCCGGTCGCTGTAACGTCCGCCACTCACCTCGGAGCACAGCAACACCCAATCCACCCTACGACCGCTTCGGAAGTGCACCCTGCGCAGCCTCGGCCAAGGACTGTTCTCGAGCCTCTTCGGCAGCCTTTGATTTTCACACCGGGTTCAGAGCGCACCCTCGCGACCAAGGCAAGAAAGTCGACGTTACCTGTGCCTCTTTGCGCGCCATGGCTTCAGCCTCTTTCAGCACGAGCGCCTTGATCATGGTATCATCGAAACTTTAGTCTTGGTCTGCCACGCGCAGTCAGGTCGGTAAACGGAGAAGACACACCTCTGCGCACGTCGAAAAGGCGGGGACAAAAAATAAAGAGAATGGAAGAACGATTGAGCATCGGACCCAACATGCCACGGATTCGCGCACAGAGCGTACCTTTGCCTTTGGTCATGACATGGTCGTGGACGGAGTAGCCTAGGTAGATGCCGTATATGCTGAGCGCAGTGAGCGAGGTGACGAGGGTGCGGTGGAGGACGTCGGCGAGGGTGAGTGGTGCCCGGTTGTACTTCGTCAATGGCTGCCTCAGACCCAGAAAGGTGAGCAAGGACATGGAGGTTGATCACAAGCCGTTCCGACAAGTGGACGCAAAACCGTACCCCACGTGACAACTTGTCTTCCGACATTAGTCCTCGTCCAAGAGCTCTGCGAATCATAACAATATAAGATCGCAAACACTACTCTTCCAACCCCAGCGTCGAGTACTTCACAACTATGGCTGGTCGCCAGAGGATCATCCTTCGAGGGGTACTCGATTTGAGTGAACCAGTGAGTTCACGATCGTGAACTGCAATCTGCAATGGATAGTACAAGACATAATGTATCAATAGATATCTGACCAAGAAGTCTTGCGCCCAAGCCCACAATCGGGCGAACACATGGAGCGGTGATATGAAAACAATCCAAGAAAACAAAGGGAGAAAACCAATCAAGAAACAAAAACAAAAAACAAAGAAACAGGACGGATCACTGCAACGCTACAGCCGCCAATCTCGGAAGAAATCCCAATCCGTCCGCACGAATTGAATCATATAGTCTGACACGCTCCCGCCATCGCTCTCTTCCCCACCGCGGTCGCCTTCCTCAGCCTCGACCTCAGCCTCGACCTGCACACCGCCTTCGACCTCCCCGCGCGGCTCCGTCGTCTCCTCGGCACCAAAGTCAGCCTTATCGGCGCCCTCGAGCACGTCTTCTTCCCTCGCAGCGATGACAGCAGCCTGTGCATCCTCGGAATCTTCAAACTCCCCAAGCGCCTTCGTCAACGCGCCGTCATCCTCGAACAACGTCCGCCAGTCGAACGCCCCTTTTTGGATGACGATTTCGTCCAACGAACGCTTTTGGTTTGCTTTCATGAGCATCGCTTCTTCTACCGTGTGTGAGGATATGAACCGGTATATGTGTACGTCGCGAATCTGTCCGATACGGTGCGCACTGATAAGAGCATGTCAGGTCAGCGATCGACCGCGTGCGCGTCAAGAAAGATAACTCACCGGTCCTCGCATTGTCTATCCATCTGGGGATTAAAATCGCTGTCGTAGAATATGACCGTATCTGCACCAGTCAGACTACAGATCCAATCAATACCCCGTACAAACGAACGCGAGAAGACAGGGAGACGCACTTGATACCGACGCCACCAGACCGAGAAGACGAGATGAAACAAAAGATCCTCGCGTCCGCATTGAACCGCTCCGTGATGTACTGCCTATCCTCGATCTTGGTCGCGCCGTCCAGCCGGAGATAGAGATACCCGTGAAAGTTGAGAAATATCTCGAGAATGTCCAACACGCGCGTCATCTGCGTAAAGATCAATATCCGATGACCCCCTGCCTTTCTCTGCCGCAGCAATCGACTCAGCTCTTGGAGCTTGCCACAGTCGTATTGTAGCAACGACGGGTCTGGAAACGCAATCTGAAGCTTGACGCTGGAACGGTGCAAGACGTCGTCGAACGTGGGCGGACATGACATGACAGCCTCCTCGCACCCAGTAAGCGCCAGGCGAGGAAGATCAAGCGCAACAGCAACAGGTGTGGCAAACGCGAACCTGTCAATGATGCCCGACACTTCCTCTGCGCGTTGTTCGTACGATTTCACCAGTGCGTTCACGGTGGTCACCGTGTCCAAGTACGCGGTCTTCAGGTCGACAGCAGATAGCGGCAAGACGGGACGCTGACACCCCCGGACAGTTTTCAACAGCTCCTGCCCATATACCGGCGTCCGGGAGCACCGCAAGCGATTAACGTAGCCTATCTGAGCCCATCGAGCAACCTTTTGCACGCGCTGTTGGTAACTGCGCCATGCACGATAGCCTGCAATGGTCCGCGTGTCCTTGGGCGGTGGTTCCCCGGGCATCTCGGATATGAGCGGTAGTCGATGTGTGGCATCCAAACGGCGCGTCTCCAGCGCAGACAAGAGCGGTACGTTTTGCTTGTTGACGAATCGCAGCCCAAATAGGTCGAGATTGACCTGCTCCTCGTCTTCCACCCTGAACAACTCCCGTCGGACGAGCAGTTCCTTGATCTCAAAGTCGGCAATGGCAGAGCGCGTCATGGCAAAGGACGTGACGACGGGTCGGACCTCGAACAGATCGGGATGGTTGCACACCTTGCGAAGCTGCATCAGGACGTTGGCAATCTTTTGGTACACGCCAGATTCGAGCGCTTCGCGGGTGTGTGCGCGCGACATGAACTCGTCGTACAAGAAACGTTGCCTCTTGGAGAGTGGACAGAGGACGAGGTGCTCGTATTTGCTTGGAAGCTCCTTTTCAACGTCCCGTTTCAGTCGACGGAGGAGGTACGGCCGCAGTACCGTGTGTAGTTTCGATACGCGTTGCAAGTTTTCGTCATCCAGCGTGGCGCCCATTTCGATCGCCTTTTCCAACGGATCTGGATGATGTGGGACATGAGCAACGCCCATCTATCTCGACGCGAAAACGTACTCGAGAACCATTCCCCAAACTCTTTCACGTTGGCAAAGTTGGTGCCGGACATCAAGAACTGCAAGAGGGCCCATAATTCCGTCAAATTGTTCTGCAAGGGCGTTCCTGTGAGGAGGAGCCGCCGAAAAGAGCGAAACATGAGGAGGATGTTCCACCGCTGAGACCTAAAATTCTTGATCATGTGCGCCTCGTCGAGGATCATGTAATACCACATCTTGCGCTTGAAAATGTGTGCGTCCCGACTCGCAAGGGTGTACGAAGTGATGCAGACGTTGAAATGGTGCTTGTTATACCATCCCTGTCGTAGTTCTTTCCGACGCTTGGTACTGCCGTGATAACTCAGGATATTGAAGCCGGGGAGAAACTTTTTAAACTCCATCTCCCAATTCAGCAGCACGCTCGTTGGAACGATCTAGTGGACCACCCGTCGTGAGATTCATCAACGAAATGTTTTTGGGAAAAAAAAAAGGCGACCAGACGTACGATGAGATGCGGTCCCCATATCCCCCGATCACAAGCCAAGTGCGCAAGCAACGCAATCGTCTGAATCGTTTTCCTATTCCAAAAACAAAATCGGTTAATAGCGAGCATCACTCGCGTTCTTACCAAACGTACCCCAGTCCCATCTCGTCCGCCAAGATACCGTTCAGATTATTGGAATGCAACGAGGCGAGCCACTCCAATCCACCTTGTTGGTATGGGCGGAGCACCCCACGGAGAAGTAACGGTGGCTTGATCTTGTCCTCGGGGGACCAGTCGACGGGCGCGACGGCGAACGACTTCAGGTACTCTGGGATGCGAGCAAATTCATCGTCCTGAACGTCCTCCATCGGCGTATCTACCTCTACTTCCACTGCCTGCACCTCGGAAGGGTCGACATGAACAGAAACACGCTCAGGAGGCGGCTGCGACGTGTCACCGCCCTCGGCTTGGTCCTCCTTTGCCCCCACCTCCCCTGATCCATTGACAGCTTGCCCGTCAGACACCACGACCGAACCATCGCCTTCCTTGATAGGGTCATGATCGATAACGCTTGACGCAGGCGATGGATCATCCCGCATGGGATAATCATAAAAGCTATCCAGCGCGGGGGAACGCGCATCACCCAGCGTCGGCGTACGCGCGATCGAGTCCATATCCGAAGGCACGCTCGGCGATGCCACTGCGTCCTCGGACATCGTTGGCCTCGCGGCCAACGTTGCCGCATCCTGGTCGACACTAAACTCGGACGGGGAGCGCATTCGCGCTTCCGGTTCTGTCACCACGTCCGTGTCCGCTCGATCAGGCGGGGGCGACGCGGGAACGGCGCCCTCTTTGGGGCGTGTTAGACCTAGCAACGCATGGGTCGTGTGTTCATCATCCTCAGCCTCGTCACCGCTCTCCTCGTCGCTCTGGCCCTGCCTTGCATCGTCCTCATCCTCACTAGCATCGTGGTCGTGATCGGCATCCTCCAACATTCCTAGACCGACAAACTCCTCCGCGCTCTCTGCTCCAGACCCCTCCTCGTCGTGTTCGTTCTCCTCGCCATCGTGCTCCTCGTCACCTTCGCTCGTCCCCACCGACTCTTGCTCCCACTCCATCGCTGACACGCTGCCCGAACGACTCCTCGACATGTCGCCCCTGGAGAGATCGACCTGCTGCGTTTCCAATATCTGCCCCGACTGGTCCAAAATCGCATCGAGGTGCTCATGGCCCCGACGCATCTCCTCCGCCTCTGCCCGTTGCCGCTCTTGTTCTCGCACGTACTACGAAAACGAAAGGCACCATTAACACGTAGCCCCGAACAGAGACGACAACACTCACAAAGACGGCCTTCTTCCACTCCGCCACCACCATTTTGACCGTCGCCTTTGCCAGCGCCCTCACCCGCTTCTCCTCCTGCGCCTTCGCCCTGTCTTCTCTCACCACTGACTGATCCCAATACGCCTGGATCCGATTCGCCACTTGCGTAGCTACTTGCCGTCCCCGGAAGAGGAAAGCGCTTCCCCCTCCACCATGCCGACCCCTGTGCACGATCGTCTCGAGGATGTGCTCCCAGACGTCCTTTGTCCGCCTCGGATCCCGCGCATTCGGGTTCGCTGTGATCGCAAGCACGGGCGCAGGCGTCGTTTTTCCAGGTGCCAACCCCTTGAACGAGTCGCCATACAAAAAGGGCAGGAACCGCCCCTGCTTATGCAACCTATCAATCTTCTCTCGGAATGCCGCTTCCTTTTGTGCGAGCGTCTCGAGCGTTTCTAGCGATTGCTCTTGTCCGTCAAGCGACGTGTACGACGACAGAAAGTTGGTGAGATTCGAGGAAAACTTTGGGGGTGGTGGTTTTTGGCGTGGATTCGTGTAGGACGGGGGAGGCTTGCGGACGATCAGTCGAACGCGCTTGATGGATGACGTACGAGAAATAGAAGGCGGTTCGTCAGGAGCGCGCGAGAGCGAACTTTTGGAAGTATGTGCGACGAGACGCGGTTCTGGAGGTTTGTTCGGCCCCTCGAGACGTCCTGACCGACGCGGATGCAGGACATTGCTCGCGCTCTCATCCAGTCCCGCCACAGACTTGCGCTTCTTTTTGAGAATGGGGGACGAAGGCGGCGGGGATGATATCAGGGTACTCGCACGCTTTCGCGACACAGAGATGGACGGTGGCTCGGGCTCGGGTTGATTTAGCCCCAGGACGCGTGGTCGGGGGCGAGTCTTGACCGTCCCGTTCGGCGCGGATATACTCACGCCTGCATCATCCATGGGCAGTTCAACCGCCTTTCGTTTTCCTTTGGCTTTCGACGACAGGACAGTGGGTGTCTGTGATTCGGGGGGTGGCACGCGACGCACGTCCGTCTTTGTGGTGGTACCACTGCCATTCTTGATAGGAGACGACAACTTCAGATCGAGAACACGCTGGGTGTGTGCGCGGCGTGTAGACCGCGATGGGCCCGCGGCAGCAGCCGCACGTTCGATGAGGTCGTATTTCGCCTTGTACTAGGGAACGTTGAGCCAACGATAACGCACGACCAACAATGTCACACACCTCCTGAAACACCACCGAATCGTCCTTCTTTGCCACCTACACCACACGCGCATCAACCAAACGATCGAATGTACACGCAAGAGCCCTACCTTGGGGTCATACCCGAGCAACGTCACAAACTGTTCGAGATGAAACACCTCGCGGACCTACGTCGACATATGTGCGCGCACAAGTTCAAGCCAGCCGTGCGAACGGAACGCAGGACACGCACCATGTCGTCATGCCTGTCCAGCACGCCGTCCAGTTCTGCCTGCCTCTCGACGAGCATCTGCGCACGCTCGCGCGCAACTTGGTCTTCGGCCACGTTGGCATCGCCAGGCTGGGCCTCTCCCATGCCCCTTTCTGCTGCGTGTACCGCCTTGGGCTTCTTCACCATTCCGTACGACTGCTCCAATCAACCTCACGCCACGACACAAAGAAACCCGAGGGATAATCCAGAGCCTGGAGACGTCGATCCCTTTCCAAGTCCCCCTCTCCAACGCACACGCCCAAAGACAAGCGAACAAAAAGGATGATGTGCGCCAAGTTCCTCCAGTCGGATAAAAAAAAAGGCGATCTCTACAGATCCGGGACGGTTTTGCAAGATTTCAAGACGAGGAGCGAGTGTGGTCGTCGTCGTCGCCAAAGGTCGTGGAGAGGAGTGAAGCCCCTGGACGCCGTCCGTCGTTGTGGGTGAAATGGGTGCGGCGCTGTCTCCCTCGGCCATAATTTTGCGACATGATGTTTCCTGTTTGTCCCGGACAAACAGCCGTCCTATCGAACCCGCAGTGCTCGTACATCGTATTCGACATGCTACTACAACAACAGCAAGGTAACAAAAAGCAAACCTGGTATGAAGTAGCTCAAGATGCAAAGCGTACAACAAAGTATACGTGATGACCATGATATCGACAGGAGGGGTTGTGGGTATGAGAGTGTCACTGGAGCACATGTGTATGCCAAGACAAAGAAAGAACAACAACACGGGGGAACAGCATTCGTTTCGATGAAATCAAGAAGTGCCATGCACAGATGTATACTCAAAGTTGGGGAAAAAGCTTCCAAAGGGATCTTGTGCAGGTCGGCCATACATGGCCGATGCATTGTCCTCTGGATACTTTTCGAACCTACGCCACAATAAGCCGATCAACGACATATACATTAATGAGACGGTACACACGCGCTTGCATCACCATCCCCGCTGATCTTGGGCAAGTATGGTGCGGAAATTTCCCTATTCCTCAACTTGACCCAATCGACCTCGGAGAACCAGGGGTGTGCGAACACGTCCCCGGCGCCGTGCCGCAAGTTACCATAACGTCGTGAGGGGTCACCCTCCATGAGCTTCAGGATGAGGTCAGTGGCATTAACCTGGAAAGGGGGCCACCGTATAAATGTCGGCCCGCGCGAGATCTTCTCGTACAAGGACACGGTGTTCTGATCCGGCTGGTGGTATGGAGGGAGACCGGAAAGCATTTCAAAAATGAGGACACCGAGGGCGTACCAATCTACGCTCTTATTGTATCTATGCTGCCCGATAATCTAGACGCCCCATTGAGCACACAAACGATCGACCAGAGAGAGAACACACTTCGGGAGCAAGGTAATCAGGTGTTCCACACAATGTCCATGTCACGGACGAACAACGCTTCGAGAAGCCAAAATCGGCTATCTTGATATGACCGTCGTGGTTGAGCAAGATGTTCTCAGGTTTGAGGTCACGGTAGATGATGTCAAGCGAATGTAAGTGATTGAGACCGAGGGCCACCTCTGCTGCGTAAAACTTGGCCACTGGATCGGGGAACCTCTGACGGAACCACGTCAACGGAGGAGAAAGAGAAATCAAAGGGGGACGGACATTCGACCTCCTCAAGAGGGTAAATAGTTCTCCTCCAGGTACATAGTCCATGACCATGTACAGATTAGAGTCGTCCTGAAATGCGCCCCAGAGGTTGATGATGAAAGGATGCTGAATAACCTCTAGAATCGCCCTTTCATTGTTGGTATGTTCGACTTGCTTTGTCTTGACGATCTTGTCTTTTCTCAAGACTTTGATTGCGTAAAAACGAAGGTTATGCTTGCTTCGCACTGCATGGTGGTGAGTTTACAGAACAAAAAGCGGCGGGGGAAACAAGGGAAACAGGGAACGAAACGACAGGCAACGTTTTTTTCGCTCGGAAACAAAGAACCGACCTAGATGCACACGGCCAAAGCTTCCGGTACCCAAGGTGCGTTGTATGATAAAATCGGCAAGCTTGTAGCTTGCTCTCGGGCGAGCTCTCGGGAGTGGGATGAGGGGCTCGTCGAGGTCTTGGACGCTGGAGTCGGTCAGGGATGTCCGGGTGGTGGATATAGAGCCTCTGTGGTACTCGGAGAGAACGCGGAGGGGGGTGGAGGGGATGGGGGAGGCTGTGAGTGGGGTATCGGGGAGTTTCGAGGGATGGTAGATGGGAACGGCGAGGTCCATGGTGGTTTGGGACGAAGGAGGACGTCGGCTATCGACGTCGAGTATGGCCATATGCATCATCAATATATTCTGCTTCCGTCCGTCGTGGACCTCGATCGGCAACACCCGACTTCCGACTCTATGACACCCCTGATGGTAACCTTGTTCGTGTCATTATACTCGTATATATTCATCACGAAGTGTCTACAGCCATGTAAAATATAGTACAGTGGATGTGATCGAGCATAGGGAGCGTGCGCTGTGGAGACGATTATGACGCGGCTGTGCTGAGACCTGGAAAACATGAGCATTCGCCCTGTCGCTGGACAAGAAGCGACGCACTCGAATCCCAGCCCAGCCGGGCGAGCTGACCATTGTTATACTTTTCCATAAACACATCGATCATATTCTCGACTCTTTCAAACTTTTGTGCGAACTCGACCGCTGTCCTGGGCGATTGCTCGCGGGGGGCTGCGTTGGGTCGGAGGCTGTCTCTGATACTTGATGCCAACATCGCGTTCAGATCTCGTGCGTGTGGTTGCCCGCTGACGTGTGACAAGGGGCCTGGAACAGATGTTGCAATTGGGGGTGGCATTTCCTGTCGCGCTGGTTCAACAGAAACGTGTGATTGGCAGTGAATCAACGTACCTCTTGATGGAGGTGTCTGAACAACGGAGGCAGACCCTCGAGCGCGGAGCGGGACTCGGTTGCGCGCATAGAGTTAGCCGGTCTCGGCGCGGACAAAGAAGGGGAGGTGAATGACGACATGGGGGATAAAGACTGTCGGGGCTCCTCCTTGACGGCTATCGGTGGCGCTGACGGCAACCTTGTTTGGGGAGATATTGTCGGAGAGAGCGAATTTGCCGGAGTTGGCAAGTGGGGGCGTGGGAACGCGGACGCGGTGGGGGAGACATTCGCGCTCTCGCTCACAAGCTGCCGCAACGGGATGTCTGGTGATTCGGGATGCGTGCCGATGCCGTTTTCCTTTGCTTTTTCTTGCTGATACTGGATCCAGGCTGCCACCTCTTCTCTTTCTACCTTGATACGCTCTGCCCAAAACGTGATGATGCCTTCCGAGGGGTCAGCCCGTTTTTTGTACAAGACCCTGAGTTGCTGGAGGTGCATCGGGGTGAGCTTTGGAAAGACTGGAGGGATACGGTGAGTGGCATGCGTGTATGCGCGCGGGCGGACTCACGAATGGTTTCATCGTCGAGCAAGACGGGCGTGAGTGGATCGCCTGCAAACGCGGGGGGTGAGTTGGGGTTGCGAGGAGATGGGCGACACGCACCCGAGGGGTTGCGATGGCGTGCAAACCAGCTGCTGAGTTTCTGGAGGGTGAATGCTTCGTTTCCGGGGATTGTGCGGAGGGTGGCAAGAATGCCCTCTTTTTCAGGCTTGTGTGGGTAAGAATTGACCGTGCGGGCGTAATCTGATGGAGGGATCAGCGGGGGGGCAAGGAGAAGGGGGCGGCGACATGCTTGTGAGGAAGGCGGCGCCGTCCGTTGTGAGTCTTACTCTTGAGGATGATCCCGCCTTTGCATGCAGGTGTGACATGGTGCAGCAGAGGAGCAGCACCAACAGGCTGGATTCAAATACACCCTCAACACAAAGAACCCTGGGCACGTGCCGCACATATCCATATCGGGCGCGGATCTAAGATAAGATGCACACGCATTCCGCGAGGCATCTGCATATTTGTCCTGCTTACAAAGACATGGACCGTGCACGAATCCTGCCCCGTTCTCGGACGGCCTTGTCCCATGCACTCCGCATCGGACCCAGCTCGCTCTTGAGCTTCTTCTCTACCACCATGTCCTCCATCTCCCGCATCAGCACATCCATCCGGAACGCGTCCACCCCACTCGTGCCATGGACAGCGTGCAGCTCGCTGTCCATCGTCAGCCACACTGGCACATGTCAGCGGAGGTCCGTCACCGAAGGCCAAGCGTGCACTCACATTCCCTCTCGATACCCCTGCCCAGCTCCCCGATCCTTCCTCCCATCGCTCTCACGACTCCCATATCCCCATCGACCTCCATCCCGGAAAACAGCACAGGCGCCACTCTCGACACTGCGACCGACATGAACAGGAACACCTGATGCAAAAATAGAATGTGCTGATATGCTACACGTTGCGGAAACACGTGCTCGAATAGCATCCATTGGGGTGATGCCTCGTCAACAAACGAGTATCCAGAAGCGGATGATGTGGCCGAGGGAGCGACGATAAGGTACAACTCAAGCGCGAACATCCCTACGAACAACAGATACCGCCACTGTATGCCACTGTCAGATTCGTCCAATTCATCTCTGAATGAGCAGATACACACTGCTGCAACCGGGCTCCGCTTGCCCACCATAGAAAACAAAAAAAGTGCTATGCCAGTCATGACATGGCGTGGCAGTGAATTCAGTAGACCCCGTCTCAGGTAGTCTTTCACGGTCGTACAGTCCCGCCATTGCAGCACATCTGGTCCAAACCTTGGCATGCTTTCAACTCGCGATACGCTACCAACACGACATGGCTCACCTATCATAGGCAAACCGAACAACCGGGTCTTTCAGTGCCTCGAATGCATCCCGCGCGTCAATGAAAAGTGCCTCTCCTTCTGGCCCTATCCGATCTGGATGATTCTTCCTTGCAAATGCCCTAAAAGCAGCCTTGAGTGCACCCGCGTCTGACCGTGGGTGGGCCCCAAGCAGCTCATAAAAGTTCTTTGGAAGTCCACTCGAGGCATCAATAAAGTTGTAGGTGAGATAACAGAGCACAACTGCAGCATAGGTATATCGGTAGTGGCGAATGTAAACGGGTGATCGTGGAGGCGGGGGAGGTATCTCGAATACTCTCTGTGCAAGTCGGTGGATCACGGAGAGCACTTGGCGGGTTGCAAGGTCTGGGAGATAAGTCCAACACGCGAATTGAAAAAGGGCACTAGACATCTGCCAAATGAAAACCAGTCAGCATTGTTGCATGTATGCGCAACGAGAAAAGCTGAAACGCTCAGAGCTGTGTAAGACAGCCGGTGTGATCTCATATCCTCGACCGAGGTAGTGCCACCCACGCTCCTGCATATATACGCACACAACCACACGCCCGGAACGCCGTGCTCTCTCGCGTGGGCGCTTTTGGCGCGCGCCGCCATCCATCGTGGACGGCACATTGTAGCGTTTGTAAGAGAAACCACATCTAGTGACCGCCCGCGGCAGAACGGATCTGGTCTGTGCGGGCTCGGCTAGCTAACGCGGAGAATGATGGCTCTGCCTTTGCCAGCGGGCTCTTGTACTCGAAGCCACGCTAGTCAATTGAGAGTCGTGCATGTCGGTCTGGCCTTAACAACGCGACAGTGTGGTCTTGACTGTGCATCGGGCATCAGACGCTTTGGATGGGTTCGTGGGCAGCAGGACCATCGGCGGGTCGACCCTTTTACTAGAACATCGTCGCAGGCAGCGAGGACGATCAGACTCACCTGGATGTCGAGAGGAGGAAGCGTGGGAGGCGATTACTTCATCTGCTCCAGTGCCTTGGACACGTCGCGCAACTTTCTCCACGAAACCCGCTCTTCGTCTCGCCGTCGCTGGAGCACGCTCGCCCGTTCAACGTCCTTGACCATGAATATCTTCCGGTTATTGGGTTCGTGCGCACTCATTGGCCTTGCCATCCCGCTAACTTGGCCTGACAGGGGATTTGGCCCACCTGACCTCCATATTCATCCTCGTGCACAAGATACAGACAACTAGATCATGTCGAGGCACGTCTCTCCGTGCACGCGGAGGCGAGCACTGACACCGCTTACAGGCATTTCGTTCAAGACACAGGCGCTCTACGTCCTCGTCTTTCTCATGCGCTACATCGACCTCTTCTTCCGCTGGATCTCCCTGTACAATTTTGTCATGAAGGTCTTCTTCATTGCTAGCAGCTGTTACATCCTCTATCTCATGAAGTTCCGCTTCCGGTCTGTTGTGCATGTGTTTCCTTCTGGCACGCGCTGACACCGTGTGTATAGGCCCACGCACGACCCATCCATTGACACATTCAAGATCGAGTACCTGCTCGGACCCTGTGTCCTCCTTTCCCTCGTGTTCAATTACCGCTTCTCCCTGACGGAGATCATGTGGACTTTTTCCATTTATCTCGAGGCGGTTGCTATTTTCCCGCAGTTGTTTATGCTCCAGCGGACGGGCGAGGCGGAGGCGATTACGACACATTATCTTGCCGCGCTCGGTCTTTACAGGGCACTGTACATTCCCAACTGGCTATATAGGTATGTGACGTCGTGCATACACGTGAGAGTGGTGCTGAATGTGCGTGTCGGGGGCGTTGTAGATACTTTACCGAAGACGTGGTGGATCCCATAGCTATCGTAGCTGGACTCGTGCAGACGGGGCTATACCTCGACTTCTTTTACGTTTATGTCACAAAGTGCGTCTTCCACCCCCCTTGTCGATCTGTACTCATGGCGTGCACGTTTGTGTGTGTGTGTGTTGTCGGCGTGCAGAGTACTGCAGGGACAGAAGTTTGAACTACCAGCATGAGTATAGCTTTGCACGTGCGGCATGTTACATTTCCCCAAACGCCAGAGCGTGCTGTTGCTATAATAACGGATGGCGCTCCTGTTGAAAGATGTTGATGAGCTGGGGGCGGGCTTTGTTATTCTACACGCCGGATTAGTATGAGCATCTCATGTCTTACTGCGTGGGAAACCGGCCGGCCCTCACACATTGTGTTTCATTGTCCCTCTCGGAAAATCACATCGGCCAACCCTCTACCTGCGCGACGCTGACTTTTTGAATCGTCGACAACGCTCGCATCCGCTCTTTCCAAGCCACGACCTCAACTAAATTGTGCTTCTCATGGTGTCGGCGACGCGGTGCTTCGCCGCACTTTTTCTCTCTCTTCTGAGTATACTGCCCTCTACGCTCGCCGCTTCGGACACCAAGGTGGCAAACAGGACCATCGAACGCGTGAGTCCTCCGTCCTTTTTTCTGACACGACCGCTGTGCCTGGGTTCCGCTTCCCGGGGGCGCACACGGATAGCGTATGTCGAACGTGCTCACGTGCCGTATACTTTGCAGACCGTCCAATTACGCACGCACTCGATACATCCGCCGTACATTGACGAAGACCTGCAAAACCGGTACGTAGCCGGTTCTAGAGGTTCGGAAAGGACTACACACTGAACCCTTGAGCGCCGCCACAGATGGTGGGACTTTGGCGCAGATGCATATGTCGTACGTCGTGAAACCTTTTTTTACGTGGGGGCAAAACGCGCCTGACCCACACCCCGCCTTCCGTGGTTACTGTGATAGAACACCAACAAACATGTCCGTCTCACGAGGGCCGTTCCGTCCCAAATGGTATGCACCCGCGTCACACCCTCGTTTGTCAGAGGGGGCACTGACGGATTGCCGGTGACGTCTCGCAGGGATGGCTGTGGTCCCGTCTCCCACTGAGCGCGTACAATTATGTCATTGAGATCGAATTCAAGGTTCACCCTTCCTGTTTCTCGTCGTGCTCCACGTCGGCTCACGATCACGTTCAGATCTCGGGCGAATCCAGCCATTTATATGGCGATGGAATGGCCATTTGGCTCACGACCGATCGGGCGCAGCCTGGTCCCGTGTTTGGGAACAAAGGTGCGTCTGCCCGTATCTTTTTTAAAAAAATGACCTCGCGCCGATGTCGTGTTCTCTCTTGCAGACAACTTTGAGGGCCTGGGCCTCTTTATCGACACGTGAGCACTGAATGGCACATGAACATGTTTGACTCTGCTGACGCTCGGTTACGCCAGCTATGCCAATTCACGACAGCATTTTGGGTTCCCCCGTATCGTAGCTATGCTTGGCGATGGAAAGACGGCCTACGATCATGAGAATGATGGCAATGCCAACAGTATTGGCGGGTGCTCGGTACGTGTCCTTTGTTGACATCTCTCGGGGCAGCCGATGCTTAAACGACGCGCAGGCGATGGTCCGGCGCACGAACGTGATCACCAAGCTTAAGCTAACATATGTAAAAGACTCGTATCTCGACGTAAGTCACGCATCCATCGATCGCATGCGCGCAAGACTCAATCGACGTTAGGTCAAAGTCCACTATAGAGCCTGTACGTAACACGCGGTCCGTGCATACGGACGTGGGTCGACTCATGCGACCATCTTGCAGGGGACGACTGGTCCGACTGTTTCCGTGTCGACGGCATCCATCTACCCACATCACCCTTTTTGGGCGTGTCCGCGCTGACGGGTCAAGTATTCGACGCGCACGAGTGCGTACCCCGTCCTCTCTTTCGTTTTCTCGGTTGTGACAGCACTCACCCCCCCTCTCAGCGTGATCTCGATTGCCACCTACTCGGCCATACTCTCCTCCCAAGACGCCCCGCTCAACAAACTCTCGTCCGGCGGCCTCTTTGGCGGCCGTCGGCACTCGGACGGCTCGCGCCCGTCCTCGTGGCTCGCCTTGTTCGTCAAGCTGCTCGCGTTTGTCGGGCTCTGCGTCGGTGGGGCGTATGGCTACAAGGCATACAAGCTCCGCCATCGACATGGCGGCTCGTTTGGTCGCGGCGGATTTGGGATGATGGATTTCGGGGATCGACGGTCGTCGTCGTCGTATGCATCGCGGAGGCGGTTCTAGCATGTTGGAGTTTACATTTTGCCACTTCGTTTTTTTTTTTTTCTTATCGTAAAGAACTTCATATACATATGCTGGGTGGGTTCTGAGAATTGGCCCTTGCGTCAGTCCGGTGTATACGCGTACGGTATCGACGACGAGTACATACGTTTTCGTCGTGTAGCGATTGTAAAGCCGACCGTACTAGCATGAGTATCCAAGTGTCGGTGCGTTGCTCGCTGAGGGGTTGTATCTACTGCTATCTACTTACTACAAAAGTGTGCGTGTTATTGACGACCCGGTGAAAGAAAGGAGAGCAAAAAAGAAAAAAGGAGTGGCTTCTTCCACCAGGAACGAACGAAGGTGGGGGAATGAGAGAGACGAGACAACATCGAGGGGACGGCTGATGGGATGGAGGGAAAGAGGTATGTACGTACGTATGTTCGAACAAACTAGGCGTTCGGTGGTAACTACGACTAAAACTAACTACTTGTAACTACAGATGAGAGGGGGGGGATGAGACAACGCACGGACCAGACTAAAATGCTACTGTTACTAATACTACGTAGGAAAAAAGATGTAAAGAAAGTTTCAAAGAGGCAGGCAACAAATCCAATTGATGGTCGGCACAAATAGTAAAAGACACTGGTGACAACGAGGTACGCCGAGTACAGGGGATCGTAGGGGTACATTGGATGGTGCCAGTGAGTCGTGGATAAGATCGTGAAGATATTATAAAGGGAAATTGGTGATGCTGGCGACCCGATTATACCCCGTATCGCGTCGCGAGTCTCTCTTGGATGGCTGGTGGGAAGGTAGCCACCTGAGTCTGCCACCCAGAAACGTCATGGTTCCGAAACCCTGTCAAGAGTTGTTGGAACATTGTATTGAGCTCCGGAGAAGGGTTATTCCACCGGACGATGGCGTTACAGAACCATAGCAAACTCTACGAACATGGTAATATGATCAACCTTTGGCCATAGGTAAGGTAGACTGAAATCGACTGACCTTGGCAATACCAGCGGGATTCGTCTGCACAAGGGTACAGAGACCACGAAAAGCGGAATCCTTTTCTTCGTTATCACGGATCTCATACAATGCCAGGCACCATGCTTGAGCGAACTCAGGTAGATGAGGTGCAACAAGAAGCGGGTGCATGAGACCGATCCGGCCGATCGACACAGCAGCATTTTCGTGGAGGCTGCGGGGTGCCCTGGGGTGTAGCAGAATTGGAATAAGACGGGCGATCAAGGGATTGACCCATTGTTGGAACTCAGGTTCATCTACAGAAGCAGGATATGAATAGGATATGAACGGACGAGACCCCTGAAACCTTACCTCGCCCATAGCGCAGTGCCACCTCACCAACAGACCATGCAGCATTGTTGCAAGCGCTGACAAATTCCACTTTTGGTTCGGGATCGAGCTGTTGGATGAGCTCTGCCATAATTCCAGGAAGGTGGGGTCGCAAAAGGGTGAAGCACCCCATCGCCAAATCGCCAACGAGTGCATAGGCTGACTGACGCACAGGCGCTTGTGGGTGCTTCAGGCAAACAGTAAGCAGCGTGAGAAGACTGGGTTGTGCATGTGAGATGACCGGCTCCAGAGCAACACCCAGACCCTGCGCTAGACCTGATAGGAGATCTAGCGATACGACAAGGAAAGACTTGTCGGGCTCGTCCACATCCGGGTTTTGTTGGTACGCTTGGTATTGAAGAAGTGCTCGGTGGACGATATCGACACATCGTTGGAAAACGAGAGGTGCGTATGGTGCAAATCCAGGCCCCATAGCGATCGCAACTGAGGAAAGACACTACGAAATGCGTAAGCACGAGCCGGATCAGATCAAGAAGGTCTTACCTCGAGCAAGGGGATCAGGTCGTCGTCCCCGTCTTGTAGTTTATTCCATCGACCAGTGAGTGGGGGCATCAATATCTCAACATACTGGGGATTTGACAAGGCACGCCCCACAGCGTCTGCGAGGGTGCCAATTGCGTCGTACAGGATGAGCATGTTCTTGTGCTGGTATTTCTGGAACGCGAAAACCAGATTGCGCAGAACCGGCTCGAGGTAGGGGCAAAGTTCCACGCCAGCATCTTCCTCTAGCGTCGCAAAAGCGCTGCAACCAGCCTCCTGTACCCGTTTGTTGTCATCCAAAACCATCCGAAGAAGCTGGTCAAGGCATGAGCTGGCGTAGAAAAGTCCGCGGGTTTCATACGTACACCTTCCATTGTGGGGATAAAGTATCGGTTTTTGTGTTCTTCCGATACCGGCTGTGTGCACCAACTTGCATAACGACCTAGCGTCCAACAGGTGATTGAACGAACAAGGGGCTACGGAAAGTGGATATGAGAGGTAAATCGTGTCCATGCACTGCGTAACGCACCTTGGGATCATTCAGTGTATTGAGCAAGTAAGGGATCAGGACCTTCAAGTGTTCCTCGATGAAATCGATACAACCTCATTACCTTGTTAGTATTGGACTGGGCAGGAGCATTAACCAAGCACACCTTCAGCCATGGCACCCAATGCTAATATCGCACTCTCTCTTTGTAACCATTCTGTACTCCATAGCTTGTCTTTCAGAGGCGCGAGAAGGACGTTCATTAGGTCGGCACCGAATCTGACTGCCAAGACATCCAAGGCGGCAGCAGCACATTTCCGGAGGTTCCATTCCGTAGACATTTCATCAGCAAAGTCATCCTCGTCCAGGTCATAGTCATCCTCCTCGTCGTCTAACGTTTCCTGGCCGTACACGCCCCGCTTGGCTGCATCTTCGGTAGTCTCTGCTCCCTCACGCTCCAGCCCATGAGACTTGGCGCCATAATGGCGTGGTTTTATGTCGGTCTCCTTGTCCGGGACAGTGGTGTCTTCTGTGTCCCCCTCGAGCCAAAGTAGATCGTCTTCACCATAAACCATGCAATCGAGGAGCACAGGAGCTACGCGACCAAGGAGGGGTTGCAAGTACGGTGCAAGATCGGGGTCCTCGGCAAACGTCAACCAGAATTCACAAGCCTCCAACGCGACACTCTCGTTTTTGTCCTTTGTCGAGTACAGCATATATTCTGCGACATTCGCCATCTCCGGCATGAGTTTCTCGGGTCGTGCAGCCAGGAGTAGTACCAGAGCTTGACATACATGGCGGCGGACCGAAGGATCTTCGTCCGATGCACGCTTGAACAAACATGCGATGAATGTATCGATGTGGGCAAAAAGCGACTGTGAATTGATCGGGACGAAATAAGACAAGCAGGCGACAGCGTGCGAACGCATTTTAGGCGAAGGGTGTTCTGAAAGCATAAGGAATTTTGGGATCATGAAGTCGAGGGGGCGGGTGCCGTTGATCTCAATGTCCAGTTTCCGCGGGAAATCTTCGCAAGCCTTTTCAAAAACACTGAAAGCGGCCTATGCTCGGAGCTCAGTACATGATTTCGGCGATGACGTAAAGTTAACGGAAAGTTAAGAGGCCGTGATGACTTGGGAGGCGAAACTCGCGACCGTGGAGCATCGCCAAGAAGTAAATCACGGCACACTGCGCAGAATGCGCTCAGTGTAAATCTGTCGAATAGCTACCTCCCAAGACAAACGGAGCGCCGAGGGCTCGGTGCAGAGGAACGCAACGATCCATTCGCAGGGTTACGGCGCGGGCAGGGGTGGCACACAGTTCAAATACACGAAGACTCACCTCTTGATGATTTGGATCATCTAGCATTCCAACAAGTTGCTCGAGACAATCGGGCCAATTTCTTGGTTCCAACACCCCTAGAAATGCTACGATGTCTTGACCTGCGGCGGTGCGGACGATGGCAGACGGGTCGTTGAAAGAAGAAAGCACGGCAGCTTTAACATATTCTGCTACCTCTGAAGAAGCCTTGAGGATGAAGTGGGCATTATTCTTGAGGAGGTAACCGGCAATTGTTCGAATCTGGTCCTCTTCTTGAGGCAAGGCAGCCAAGATATGGGCCAGATACCCAATGTAGTCTGGTACACGCGTGAAGCTACTGAGTTTCTATATGAAACGAAGGTGAACACAGCAAGATCGGGATAAGAAGGGTGGTAGTCGTACATGAGTAATGGCTTTTTGAACTTTGCCTTGGGTGTCGGTGGAATCGCGTAGTGTCTGAAGAATTTCATGCAATCCCTGAGGCTGAGGACTCCAAGATGCCATCGCGCACAGGTGAGACGCGTCAGGGGAAGAAATGTGTGAGTAGAACGCGCCGGATGAAAGAAAGAAAGAAGGGTCGACTTCTTGCAGCCAAGCACCTCCTTCCCCTCTGTGTACCGATGTTTATCGCCCGTGGGAATTTCATATCTCAGCATCGGTCACACCGTCACACCGTCACAACCACTGCAAAGTGTCACAGACCAACGAGAGCGATGAATGTTTGAGTCATGGTGGTTGGAACCAGTGTTTTGCGGACTCCAAACTTTCAGGGTGGCCCTGGATCTGAATCAAATGAAGCATCGCCAGCAGGTAAATCATGAGCTTGTTTTTCTTCCTTGGACCATCCACGTATGTAAACGGAACCCCGGCCCACCCTTGCCGAAAGACATCCCCGTGTGTCACTTTTGCACCCAACTTACATGTAGTCGACGTTTCAAGTGGGTAAAACATAACCGAGCCCCCGCCCACTGTTCTTTTTATTCCGTATAATGATCATCCGAAGGTGACACGTTGATCTTCTCAATATTCGTCCTTACCCTCTCATACACAGCAAAGACGATGGCTTGTCCAGGCGCAACGCGGAGCACTCGCGGCGTGATACCCTTGTAGAATGACGTTGCGCCTTCTTTGCGCCACATATCCTTTGCAATGATCGATATTCGTTGGAACGCAGTAACTTGCGGCTCCCACGTCGTCTTTTGCAGTCCTTTACCGGGTCGTCAGGGACTCGATATCACCTGCATCCTTCCAGCACTCACGTGTTTTGATGGTGTCAATAGGGGCATTGGAGAATGGGCCCATGGCCCCAGATATCAGTCCGATTATCATGTGCTGATACGATGGAAGTTCAACGAGATCAGGCTGGTATCGATGCGCTACCCTCTTCAGTTCTTGGTATGCTGTAAAGTTTGCGCCTGACAGTTTCATCACAGCATTCATTTAGCCAAACACAATCACGCCCCCAGAATGGATTCTCACCCTGGTTAGTGGCCTGACGTAGCGCGGTAAGCGAGACACCTCTGTACAGTGTCGAAATTCCTTCCTCGCGGATGATTGTGTAAACAGCATGCGCAGCATTACGATATCGCGGCGTTTCAAGCGGATCGACCAGCGAATGCTGTTGGGCCTGCAACCTGATTTTGACCACTTCCATGGGGCAGACGACGGCTACTGCCTCCGTCGTACCTGCCGCGAGTCCGGCTGGTCGAAATGAACAGACATGAGACCTGCCATCGTCAACGAAGAATGACGTACCGATGAAAATACCACCAACGCTCGTCTTCCCAGTGGACTTGTCCGCCAACCAGCCTTTGTACGTCTCGAAGCTCGCGAAGCGGATGGCCATTTTAGGGACGATGCCCGACATGACTGCACCGAGCCCTTTGTACAGCGCGAGCGGCGTCTCGCGTTGCACAATCCGGACGCCAGTCGCAATGACACCACGTGGCTTTGTCTACCGCGTCGTCGTCGTCTTCAGCGTGTAGCCAGCGTTGGGAGTGGGTGGGTACATACCCCTGGTGCACTGCCGGACTTGGAGAGCTGCATGCGCACCTTGATGGTGTCGAGTGGTTGACAGCACAACTGGCGAGCGGTGGCATGAGCACTGGCCACTGGCGACCGCTGCAATCTGGAGTACGCACCGCTTCCATCGCGCCAGCGATTCCACCGGCAGTGATGTGGATGGCGAACCCAACTGGTTTCTTTTCAGGGTTTCGGGACATGTTCGGTTAGAGGGATATGGCAGGGAAATGAAAGGAGAGTTGATGGAGATGGTTAGTGTGGAGATGTTGGACACATGCGGGATGATAGCTGCTCTCCAACGTTGATATGCCTCATGATTTTTTGATCCGTCTGCCTGCCAGATTCGTTGAGACCCACTTGCAGCAGTCGCGTCGGCGCGGATATAACATGTGAATTGCCCCATTTAGTGTCACCGCATTACCTCCATCCTGGCTTTAATCCAGCAAAAACCACATGTTCCACCGCTCGTTCTATGAACCACATGAGTAATCTAACTACGCTGCAAAGTATCGCGGGTATGTCCACTGTCAGATAGAGAAAGCACGAAAGCTCTGCCAATGCGATAGCGTCGGGATATTATAAAGGCTCTATAGGAAATCGAATGCTTGGCAATAATGCGTCGTCAATATGATGCGGCCTGTACGAAACCAAGCCCAGTGTCCGTTTAATACGGTAAAAGGAATGAATTAAACGTTCTAATTTGATCGGCCCTCCCTGGTACTATCAGATAATGATAACCTGGGCGGCTTCTCAGTCGTTGGCGTGTCTGCCATGTCCGCAGATCCCTGTGGAATTCTTGTTGATTCCTCGTCCTGGGCAGCTTCCTGTGGCTCCCAAAGGGATCCGCTAAACGTGTCGTGCTTGGTCCCACTAAAGGGGTGTGTGAATACTTTCCACTGCGCAAATGCAAAAGCTGGGCTGATGAAAAAATCTTGAATCCATATTGGATGCATGCGAAATGCAACATACGTTAAACCCAAGGATACCGCAAGAATGATCACAGTTGACATAGGCGGTGAATATCCGTTCGTCACGGTGTCCTGCAAGACGCCGCCAATAAATGAAAATGCCACGAATGGCGCCGTTAGACGCACCAAAGCGTGATAACGGTTTCTGTCAAAGAGGAAACGAAGTCCACGGCTCATACCAGATTGTTGGTTGATGACAAGATCAGATCCCAGGCCACATAAAAACGAACCAGTTGAAGCACATCCGTTGAGCTGCCAAGTAATTCTGTCAGCAGGCATTCAGGACTGGGATGGGCAGAACGTCATACTATCCCGTATCTTTGCTTCCACACGACGAGGATACTCCCAGCAATGCCGCACACGCCTATGATGAGCCAATCGACGAAGAAGGCATCAGGATCCGAAATGAGCAGTCCGCTTCGCAACAGCACGATACGGACCCCAATGGCCAGACCACCGAGAATTCCTAGGACCAGCATAGCGGCGGTGCAAACCATCTCCAAGAAGCCCAAGGCAAAACCCATGACGAATAATACGAGAATGCAGACAGTAAGAGCAAGATCAGAGACACCAACATTGTCCAAGGTGTTAACGATGACAGCCCAAGCTACGGCGTCGTTGAGGTCAACGTGGAGATAGTCACATGAGTAAGACTGCTTACAGGCAAGTGCAGCGGCAGTTCCAACCGCGGCACCAAGAGTTAAACGCCGCCCGCGGAAGCCTACCAAGAGAAGAGGGGCACCGACGACGAAGGAGAATGCAATCCACAAGACCGCAGGTGCCGAGAAACCGGAGCCACTGCCGTCCGTGGCCAGACCTTGGGGGATCTGCTGGCCCGTGACGGGACTGTAGACGATAGTCGTGCCATCATCGCCGGTATCGAAGACGACGTTTGGGTCTTGAACACGCGTGAGCTGTTGTCCAGCACGTGCAGGAGTGGTCGCAGCGACTCCGTAGATGAAGTAAGTAGTAAAAACGAGTGCCAAGGACCAGGAGAAGGAACGATGAAGGCGGAAAGTAACCGCCATAGGTCACTTGGGAAGACCACCGCGGGCGGAAATGAGAAGGAAGAAGAAAAGAGGGACGATGGAACGATGGAGTCGCGGTCAGGGTGAATTGTGAAGTGCCAAGCGGACGCCGTCACCGTCACCGTCGAGCTCGTCCGCCTATTATTACGTGTCGTGGTCACTCACCAGTCTCTAGTTCTGCACATCCGTCGCGGTGACAACACCCCTGGTCGTATGTCTGGCAATGGTAGGCGCGACGGGTCCGGATCAGTCGAGCTCAACGTGGGTTTCCACGGCGCATCCATGGAGACCACTGCGAACGCGCTCGCACATCTCAGGAAAGAGTCACAGTGCATCTTCAATCGCATCCATTCGATCGCCGAAGACGCGGCGTTCGTCAGAGAGGTGCACGCCCACTTCCCCGATCTCCCGCTGCTCTGTACGTGTCCCTCGCTCTCCCCCGATATCCGGCTGAAACACGGACCACAGCCAACATGCGCTGCGGCGCTTGGTACAGCGATCCAAAGATTGTGCGTATCTCCGAAACGCTCACGTCCACCCGCTTACGTTACTCGCAGGCTTCCGCAGAGCGTGCCTACTTCAAATCTACCGACGGCCATACGAACAACTGGTGCTTTAATTTACGCAGACCTAATCTCCACACTATCCCCTTGATTGCCAAGCATGCGGGGTGGGTGTTTCACCTCCCTATCACTCAACGCGATTCATCCTGCGTAACAGGCTCGTTCTGGTGGATTCGACCAGGGCCGGGAAACGCATCCCGGACGCGCTGTCGAAAACAGTCCCGATATGGTGCTCCGTAGTCAATCGCGCGATCCTCAAAAGAATCGCCGAAACCGACCGAGAGGCTTGGGACATCGCACTCTATACACCGCCGGGGAGCGTCAGTCCACAGGAACACAGTCAGATCGAGGACAAGCTCGACGGATGGGCGTCGCAGCTCGCGGTAAAACTCTCTTCACAGTGCCGCGCCTGTTCTCGAACCTTTTAACCCGTCGTCGCATTAGGCTTCCTCCTACCCGCTCCTAGCGCTGGACCGTCCACTCCGTCCGATATGGATCACACCCGCTACGACCTTATTTCCCACCTTTCCAAAACCGTTGGACCGTGCGTTCTATCCACTCATATGCGTCTCTGCCTCCAAGCAAGTCACGAAAGGCGTGGAACGCCGAGCCTCGGGGTATGCTTACATCCAAGGGTCCGGGGACGACCACGAGCTCTGGGGCATGGTCCGTATTACATCTCGCCCCGACGCTCGCGAGGCGCTCATCGTCTTTGTTCGTTCCAGGGTCTCACGCCGGTCTTGTACTGGAGGCACCATGACGAGCTCTTGACCGCGCGATCCTCTGACCTCCCAGACCTCGTCCGGTCGCTTGTCTCGTCCTCCTCTCATACCGATCCTGTCATGAAGCCCGACCAACCTCTATGCGGCACGCCGATCCAACGCATTTCGGGACGTATCTCGATATGCAACATAGCCTCCTTACGACGACCCGACTTGCTCCAACTTTACCCAAACGTCGCCTTTCTGTGTCTTGCGCCCCAAGACACGAACCATCTCACTAGTGTGGTGGTAGCCCCTAGCAACGCTTTCAGGGTGCTGAGCATTCAGACCCCCGAGGGGAAGAAAGGCCAACACCACTTTCTCACGGTCGTCTTACCGCGTTCGATGCCGTTCATCCACACACACCTCCAGAACCTACGCACCGTCTGTATCGCGTGCAACACCGGGACGGACACGAGCATCGGCGTTGCCGTCGCTGCCCTGGCGGTGTTCTTCCGCCCGGACGGATCGTTGTGCTCACAAGGAAACGCACGCGACCAACTGAGTAGGTAACGTTCGACAGGGCCGATACCATCCCAGAAACTAACGCGATCGGCGTAGCCAAAGACGTGCTCAAGACCCGCCTTGAGTGGATCATCGCCAGCTGTCCACAGGCGAACCCATCCCGCACGACCCTCAGACGTGTCAACGACTTCCTCCTCTCCCCTTTCGCCGATCCTCTGACGCTGGGCATATCCGGTCGTCCGGACGGCACACCGGGCTTGGATGAACGAGATTCGTCACCGATGATACATGAACCTCGATAGAGGGTACAATACAGTGGTGCTGCTGTGAATGTGCACGAAGTTGTGTGACGTAGGATATCTATGCGACTGCACCTTGGCGGGACTATGGTCTGAACCTGGAGACGACGCAACCCGCACTGGAGCAATAAACCACCAATCGGAACGAAGCGCGTACACCCGCGGCAAATGTCGATGGGACCAGCCAATATCTGCCTGGGCTCAGCATACGCGCGGAGATGCATACCCCGGACAAGGCGTCGCTATATGCACCCGAAGAAGCCAGCGGTCGATCCAGAACGGGTGTTTCGGACGCAGAGGATGGTGCGCGAAAAAGGGAGAGGTTGAGCGCAGCGGTAGGTGCAGCTGAGGTGAGATGTAGGCGGGAACTACGATGAGTGCGTGTGTCAGTCGTCGAGTGAAGTAGGTAGGGAGAAGAACATATGGTCATAGCCAACCCACCTGAGTTGTGCACTAGACGGAAGCTGGATTTCGTAAATCGGATTCAAATGATACCGTCCATGGCTTGGTCCTCCAACGGAAGTATGTTCGTCCCTTGTCAATCAAGCGTCATGTTTGCTCCAGGTGACTTGGAAGCTATCAAACACTTACCACTCCCCTTTGGAAACTCTCGCATACATCCCCGCTCCTTCCTGCGGGATTGGCGTGAGGTCGAACCGGCGCGAACTTTCAATGCTAAGGGAGAACTGCCCGAGATGGATTTGAGGCTCAAACGCAGAAAGGATCACGGTATAGTCGCCCGCTTTGCAGTGTCAATCGACCTTGATATTGTAGAGCAAGAACATTGAAACTTACGTGCCATGTCTACCGCTGCTCTCGCTCGACCGTAGGTGTATGCTCCAGAGGAAGTCACCACTTCCTTTTGCACTAACCTATACAGCAACATAAACATCCAAACAAAACACGAGAAAAGGGCGTCAACACGCACTCGCAGATCCGCTTGCCGGAGGACCAGACCACAGTCACGTTCAGTGGTACCTCTCTGGGACCCCGCGCGCTCAACACCACGAAGGACTTTTGTCCCGTCTTGTCCTTCCCTCCCACGCCCGCCATCTTTGAGCTCCTCACGAACCCCCTCAGAGTCGATGCCATTCCACTGGATACGAGTATACCTCTCCCATTTGAGCCAGCGTTCTGGTCATGGATACGAAAGTGCCATTGCGGGTTTAGCATGTATGTCGGATGTGTATGATTGCCGCCCGCATTTTTGGTCGTGAGCGCGCCGTCGACCTGTCGAACAGATCAGCATTCGAACACACGATGTCACATCAACGTCAAGATGCACTTTAACACTGAATCCACCGCCTCTGGAACTCATCGAATCACCAATTCCCGCGTCTTCGTCCCACCGCACCTTGACATCCGCACCGCAGAACACGTTCACGGTGAAGAAGACGTCGTCGAATGGGCCATCATAGCTGGCGAGAATTGAGAGAGCACCCGAGATCTTGGCGGATGGCGCTGTAGCCGATGGGGGTGTGTGTGACGAAGTTGAAAACCCCTCTCCAACCTTTGTCCTCACCAACACATGGGGTGAAGTGTAATATGTGCCCTACGGATGGTCAACCATGTCGACCTTCTAGGAAATCACTAAACAGTTTACCTTTACCTCCGTATCTCCTGTTTTCAACCATATATCTCTCCAATCAACCTCATCTTCGTGGTGTACAGTCAGTGAAATATACTCGGCTTCTCTGCAAGTGTGGGAGAGATGTCGCGTCAGGAGGACCCAGATAACTTTGCTCATATCTAGAGGGTCACCACCTCCATCCGCGGGATTCTGGCACTCATAGAGCAAGCGCAAATGGCGCAGGGATGCTGAAAGACGACACTCCTTCAACTGGATGTACCCTAGACACGAGGAAGAAGTCACCTTGCACTTTATCGCGCATGTTAGCTGGTTTCCACACCCTGGGTTGCAACACGTGAGTATTATTCCATTCCATGAGCAAATGATGCACCGTGAAAAAAAGCTTACTCATGGAGGGTGGCACTACGCAGAAACAGTCCCGGATCCCAAGACGCATATATACCTTCGAATGTCGCACATATATCATCCCACCGCATATCGAGCATGCCTAGCCCCAAAGGTAATCCGATCATGTATCAGGGAGACAAATCACCAACACTCACGTGGGTCGCTCGAACTCGAGCCATTCTTGCACTCAGCGCGAACAGGTGAGTTAGTCGCAGGCACCCTGGAATCTATCAGCGTTAACCATCGTTCGCTCTTCGTTTCTCGAATGTCTGGGTTTGATCTTCTGTGAGCTTGCAGTCGTGGAGATAATGGAACCAGGCCCAGGATGGTCATGATCAACTCACCAACGACAGCATAGGCGTGCGAAGGCAACAGCTTCACCCCTTCTATTTTCAGTATCGTCTTTGCGTCCGTGCCTACAGTGACGACACAGTGACCTATGTTGGAAATGGGGTCAGAGGAAATTCACCATGAACAGAGCTGTTGCAAACCCACCCTTCTGAAAGCCGTTTGCTATTCTTCCCCATGTTCTCTCTCTTTCAAATGAGGTACTGCGAATCCTGACGTCAGCACAAGATTGGTGCAAACTTGCCAGCAAAAGATGTAGAGTATCAAGTTGAGGGATTGAACACTATCCCCTCAGCGAATACATCTGCACAATCATGGAAGGTCAAGAGTCGCACCATTGAAGCTCGACATGCTCAGGTATCCATCCAGTCAATATCCTAGACTCGATGGCGTTAGATTCCGCAGAGCAAGCTGTAGTGAACAGTCACGGACGCACCATAGATCGATGGAAGAATTACTATCGTCAAATCCACGCGTATCACGCGAGAAAGTCAGTAACTAACGAGATGAGAAAAGGCCAACAGCACTTACGACCCAGGAAAATCATACCCTCCCATTAGCTTCATATACTAATGCAGCAAGGTCGATTTCACCGGACACCATCAAACATCATGATGATGACATACGGCTTTCTCGATCAAAGCTGGCCATGCAACTGCTTTTAGTCCTGCAGAAATTCCCATGGGTCGCCCGGAGTCGTCAAAAGGAAGCAAATCATCGATAGCTTTCGGTGTCAGCCAAAAGATGGACAGTGGGGAGCAAAAGATTAAACGGCGGCATACGGTGAACATCGATTAGGGGGTGGTGTGGGCGGAAGCGATGCAAGAAAGATTCATCAAAATCCCGTAAACAGGGAGCGATTCAATCAACACTTACATATCTGTAATGTGCAGCAGCAAATTCGAACGTATTGTCATCACCACAGTCCACTGATTTGAAAGTGCTTTACATACTCGTCTGTAATCACCATTCAAATATGCTTTGAGATCGTATCTGCCGGGTTGATTTCCGAGGAGTAAAGACGAGGAGAGTAACTGTGAAACATTAGTACATGGCCATCCTCATAGAGTGGACAGAAATGATCAAATGCATCCACCGCGCAGAAATGGCAATCGGAGCTAAATCGGTGTGGATCGAGAACGACGCACAACCTCGAGTAGGAGGAGACGAATGAGACGACGCACCCTTGAGTTGAATCTCTGATTATGCTGTATACACACAGCTACGGCAGCACAAAACGAACAATCGTTGACAAGGTTCTGATCTATGTGGGCAGGGGTCAAGTTTGAAGAAAGCTCTTGGGGAGTGAGAAGGTCGCGGGGGGGTCGTTTCCATGTGATGGCTGTGGAGCTGGTGGTCCTGGACGGAGGGACAGTTGGCTGGCCATGCGGATCGCTGGCATACGAACTGTAAGTAACGTGCGATGAATCGGCCGGGAACGAGATGCGCGTACGAGTAGCGGGTTCCTGGATTGGATGGCGATGGGACGTGTTCGTTCCAGAGAGGATAACGGATGTTATTAACCGCGGACGACTTTCGGAGCACATAGGCTTGGTGATCTGCGCCGTGGTAAGCGACTGCATGCTATAGATCACACACACCTCACCTAATCCGAAGGCGTTGATAGGTGGTGCAACTACGTCCAACTGAGCACCGGGTGCTTTGCTAGCTTCCTTGATCTTTTCGGCTCGCTGGATGGCCTTTTCCGCATTTGCCTTACACTGTGCCTGGAACGCGGGGGTGGCTGCAGCGGTGCGCGAAAGATGGAGAAAGGCGTTGGTTGCTTCGAGGTAGAGGTGGAATGCGGACGAGAACTTTGCAGCAAACTCCAATTTGGTGGCGCGATCGTAGATGGACTTGTGAGAGAAAGATCAACGAAACTCGTTCCCAGAGTCAGGTCTGACCAACCTCCGCTTCCTGAAAAGTCTTGGGGGAGGACATGAATTTGATGCCGTGTACTGTTGCCGGAGAGCCAAGCACGCGTGTTGGGCGGCGAGACCTAGATATGGGGTTAGTGTCACACGAAGGCCGATCCCGTGCCATCATCATGCTTTCGGACTCGGATTCGGATTCGAGCGACCTGCACACGCTAACCATCAATAGACACTTTGCGAAGGCGTTCGAATACAAGAAGGAGCGAGAGGAACTCGCAAAACGTACGTCGAGGGCCTGCGCGGATCGAGTTGACTTGTTCACCAGCAGTGCAGTGGACGAACAATACGGTTCAGAGGGCTCCTCTGTGGCCAGCGATTCAGAAGACTCGGAAGACACGGAGGAAGATTCGGATGGTGATGAACTCACGCCAGCGGTTGACGCTGCTATCTTTTGTACGCTCGCGCGAATCAGGAAGAAAGATCCGGCTATCTACGAAGGCGATAGATGTGTATTTGAAGGTGTGTCCGACCTTTCGTGGAGTGCGCGTAGGATCCGTCTCTTTGGGCCGCCCACTACCTGATACTGGGGCGGGGGTTCATCCGTTTATATAGAAGAACATGTGCAAAGACGGGACAAGGCGCCAGTTACGAAGCCAAAAACGAAAGAAAAAGTGCGCGCTATCCTTATTCGACTGTGATGGTTCCTTTATACTGACATGCATGCGCGGAACAAGTCGAAGCCATTGACGATCCGGGACGCTGCGCTCGCATCCGCACTCGCTGACGCCGACTCACGCTCACCGAGCCCCGAACCGCAGCCATTGACGCACACCGAGGAACAAGTATTGCTTCGCTCAGAAACCCGCGCCGCGTTCCATGGCGCAATCCACTCAGAGACACAAGGTATTTTTTTCTCGTATACGAGGGTCGAATTGTAGGAACTGACTCGTACCACTTGACCTGTGTGTTGACTAGAAGACGATTTACTTATCCCGCGCTCGCGCACGCGGGACGAAATCGAATTGGAAGCAGAGGAATACAGGGCATTCTTGGAGCGGGAGGTTGGCGAGGATCTCCACAACCTCGTCACCGTGGGTACAAACGAAGTAGTTGGCGCCTCCGAGGACGCCGATACCGTAGACCACGGTGAGAAAACATTCGAGGGTAAAAAGAAAAATGGTAAAAAAGAACGAGAGAAACAAAACCAGGAATCAGATAGGGTGCAAGACAAGAATTCTATGAAGAGGCGTGACAAAAAGTCTGAGCAAGAGGCCAATCAAGACTTTTTGATGCAGTACGTTTTTCACTCTCTTCTGTGCAGTTGCAGGTACTGCGGGCGACAAAATTGACGCAACGATTGACGTTTCGCACAGCTATATCTTCAACCGAGGATGGATCGATCATTCAAACAAACGTGTGCCCACATACAACGAAGTTGTCGAATCCTCGTCAAAACGATCGAAACGGAGATCCC
>JBBPRR010000168.1:0-37039 GCA_038093115.1 Hortiboletus flavorubellus
AAAGCTGTACGTACTACCGACGTCTAACACTCCGAGTCGGTTTCCTACAGTGCGCACGTCGACCCTGCCCTGGGAAGCTGTCGGAACTGCTAAGCCATGTGGCACTTGGCAAGGATAGGCCCCTAGTACGACTTGGATCCAAACGACCCATACGACAGTAACCAGTTTGAGCGTCGTCGGAGTCGATCGATGCGGTTCTGTTGGACATTTGAAACAGATCTTACCTGTAAGAAGGTACGATAACCGATGGAGTTCGAGCATAATATCTCGTGAGTTCGGCGTCGGGATCGACTCTAATCAATTTGGTCGATGTCGCCCCGACGACCTGGGAACCAGTTCGAGTGGTGATTCTGAGACCCCTCGAAACGGTCTTCTATGAACCATCAGGCTGCGCGTCGAGATATTACAACGTACGTACCTGGCAGGGGCAGTCGAATGTCTGCGGGTCTGGTGTGACGGATGGACAAATTCATTCAAGTTCCGAGTCCGCTCCCGATTCGCATAGTCCATCCGATATTCGGGGACGGTATTCCGGAGATACTATCACAATCGTTACAAAAAAGACGACGAAAAGCCCCAAATGATAAATATACACGCAACACAGACGACGATGAACCCAGGCGTGCAAATCGCACACAAACATTGTCACAAAAAGTACAAAAGAAAAAACAACAAGTCCGAGTCCATGGAGAAGAAAGATAAAACAACAAGTCAACCGAAAAAAAAAACGAAACGAAACGAAACGACGACGATCACCGAAGCATCAACGAAGAAAGCAAATTCAACGTCCGTTCGTCCGTTCCCCCTCGCGTCTGCGTCGTCTCCATCCGCTCCACTATCACCGACATCGTCATCGCTGACGCCGCGTTCTCGAGTCGTGTCAACAACGAATCCAACACCATCATGATCTCCAACTCGCCCATCTTGTCGTGCATCGGGGGTACCAGTTGATCGGGGTCGCCGTACATGTAGCATGGCTCGAGCAGTTCGTCTTCTGGGGCCTCGGATCCTGGTAGGGACGACCGGGTCGGCGGCGGGATACTGTCTTTGCGTTTCGGGTAGGGCCGAAAAACGCGTTCACTCGCGAGCGCTTCAAAGCGGAGACACAACACCGCCAATTCCCTCACCTGCCCAATACTCCACTGAACCTTGGCAGGCGGCAACGCCGACGCACTCGCCGATCCTCCCGTCAAATCCATATCTTGTCGTCCTGCGACAGACCCTGGGTAGATCGACGATACCATCTCAGGAATTTCGAGACCCTTGAGTTTGATCTCTCCCACTGGGGTCACTTTGATGTTCATCCTCCGGATCGCCTCAATCGCTTGCGGAGGTTGAAATTCAGAGTATTCCGTGTCGGGACCAGTTTCAGTGATACGCGCGTTGATCTCCCGGACGACGTCGGCGCTGCACAAGATTTGCCCCCCGGCGGCGTTTCCATTGATACGCGCAGCGCGAATGACCATCGGGCCAAAGTAGTCCATCCGGTTGGTGATCGGGTCGGGCTCGCAAACGGGCGTACCGCAGTGAATGCCCATACGCACCGAGAGCCCACGTGCGATCAGGTTGCCCTGCGCATCCCATACCTCCTTGCCCTCCTCACACTCCAGAATCTCCAACGGCCACAGTTCATGCATCAGCTGAACCTGAACGGTCAAGGACCACCACAACGCGGCCAACGTAGTGGGGAACGAACACATGAACGCGTCCCCTTCCGTCTTGACGAGGTACCCACCGCATATACGCAGCTGTCGACGCAACAGACTATTATGCAGGCGCATCGCGGTCGGCATACCCGCGTTTGCCTCCCACAATTGAGTCGAATTCCGAATATCGGTGAAGACGAGACATAAGTGACCAATCGGAGGCGGCACTTCGTAGTCCAACCGAGCGATGGTGCGGTCTTGAATATCCGTCTTCTTACCTCCTCGCTTTTTCGGCGCGCTATACGCCTCCGCGTCCATCGACCAATCGGTCGTCGGTTGTTTTTGTGGGCGGAACAAATCTGCGATGCATATGACCATGATCATCGTACTCCCGTCCGACCCATAGCTGATCGCAAAATCCCGCAACTTTTGCGCCGCAATCATCGGATCAGAAATCTCCGACCGCGCGATATCCACCGCCGTCTGATACGAGATGTAATCCCACAGCCCCCGGTTGCCAATGATCACGAATTCGTCCTGCTCCGTCAGCTGCCGTTCCTCCACGTACGGTCGCGCATTCACCATGGGGAAGTGGTAAAAGTAGCCAAAGGAACGCGAAGTGTCGATCTCCTCGTGGACGAGACCCTTGGGCGAGATCCATCCCTCGGCTGATCGTATGCGCTCTGCCTCACGCCGGTCAAACGGGTCGTGTTTTCTCGAGAACAGCTCGGCAGAGCCTTGCATCGAGACCACTGCGAGCGCGTCGCCCGCATTCGCCACGTACATGGTTTTCCCGACAAAGTAGAGCACGATGCCAGATGCCCCTGCGCGATACGAACTCTCCAGCGAACCCGTGCCCCCCGTCGACGCGCTCACCTGGGACATTTTTCTGTATGACGAGTTCCCGGCGTAGAGCGCGTCGTGCAGTTGCTTGTTGAGCCTCAGAAACGTCCGACGCAGCGCATCGCGGACCGTCTCGCTCTTTGATTGGTCGATCTGACCCAAGTGTACGCTGAACTGCGGCAAAAAGTTGTCATGGAGATACTTGGACAGATGGTTGTTGTTCTGCCCCGCGTCCGACCGTCCAAACATGGCAAACACGGCTTCGTCCTTGTATCCCCGGAACTCGGGTTGAACGAGATCAAACATGGTGAGGTAGCCGGTGCTCCCGATGTTGTCCGCGATCCCGTACGACATCTTGCTCACTTCGGAAAGTGACGTTCGGACACGTCGGTCTTCACTTTCCTCGGGGATGTTGGGTAAAAAGGCAGTGGTAACGTCCATGAGACCAAGGACGCGCAAAGAGGTCAACCCAGAAAAATCGGCAAGACCAGAGCCACTCTCTGCACCATCTGAGGGATGTTTCGCAGTGGGAGGCTTGATCTCGAGCCTCTTGTTCCCAGAGAGGTTGAGGTACTTGAGATTTTGATTGAAATTCCTGGCGCGCGCGAAAGTATCAGCCGGTTGCCCCCGCAAGACGACAGGGAAAATTTACCAGTTCCAATCAAATTCCCAATTATTAATGTTATACCTCAGGGCGTTGCTCCCCGCATCGATTACCGTCAGACTCTGCACCTTATTCAACTCCTGTGGCAGCGTCTGCAACTTGTTTCCATTGAGAAACAAGACGCTCAGCCTTGTCAACCTGGGCAAATCCTCGGTCGGTATGCTTGTCAATTGATTGCCACTCAGGTAGAGCTCCTCAAGTTTCGTGAGGTTGCGGAGAAAAGAGCTAGGGAGTTCTTGAATTTCATTAAAGGAGAGGTTGAGGACGTGGAGCTCTTTCAGGATCGTGAACGGCGAGAGGCAATCGTCTGTGAGTCGGTTCTCGCCCACGTACAACTTCTCCAGCGAATACGCGAGCGGAGGGGAAGGTCGGCCGGACGGTGTGTGAACCGTCGCACTCGACGCCTTTCTCGCGATCTGAGAGTGTGACCGTGGCCCCAGCGGGGTCCCCGGAACTTCGAGGGATATACCACAAGCAGGGGGTGACGT
The DNA here is from genome assembly GCA_038093115.1 of Hortiboletus flavorubellus. NCBI lineage: Eukaryota > Fungi > Basidiomycota > Agaricomycetes > Boletales > Boletaceae > Hortiboletus > Hortiboletus flavorubellus. Next base: position 3,642 of record JBBPRR010000168.1, read on the forward strand.
ATCTGGTGGGTCATGCCATGTTTCGAGCAGGTTGGACGTCACGTTGATCAGGACGAGTGAGGGGCAGTTCCAGAGGGAGGGAGGTAGTCGCCGGAGACTATTGTTATGCGCATCAAGGACTTCGAGTCGTCGGAGCGAGCCAATGGTTTCGGGGAGAGCATCGAGGTGGTTGTCAGAACAAGAGAGCGTGATGAGGTGGCTGAGCTCCCCAAGGGAGTCGGGGAGAGTTCGGAATAGGTTGTGGTCTAATTTCAGAGTTTGTAGTGCAGAAAGATGAGAGAGAGCAAAGTCGTCAAGGGAAGAGAGCTTGGTGTGAGAGACATCGAGGGAGGTGAGAGCGAAAGGTGTTTGCAACCAAGGGACAAGTTTGAGAAGCGTAATGTCGTTGAACGAAACGTCGAGAGTGGTCGTGCTTTGTGATCCATGAGAGAGGTCGAGCGCGTGTATCACGTTGTGGTCTGCTAAAAGCATCTGCAGTCGAGGGAGTGTATGTGCAACGGAGAGGTCACCGATGCTATTGCGTCGACAGTCGAGGACCTGGAGGTTGACAAGTTGACAACACTGTTCGGGGAGTTTGGATACGCGATTCCCGACGAAAATAAGCTGCTGGAGGGCAGTCAACCGGCCGATTTCCTCTGGGAGTTCCGTGATCATATTAAACGATATATCAAGGTCCAGAAGGGCGGGCATCTCGCAAATAACGGAAGGGATGTGGCTGAATTTATTGTTGGATATGTTCAATGTCTTGAGCATCCGGAGCCGGGGAAAATACCAGGGAAGTTGCTCCATGCGATTATTTTGCAGCTTGAGGATGCTTAATTCAGGTACACGGTCGAGGCCAGCTTCATCAAGGTCTACTATGCGGTTACATGAGAGATCGAGGCGGTGTAAGCTCGCTGAATGTCGAACGCTTTGAGGTACTTTCTTCATCGCCATACTGGACAGACGGAGTTCGCGCAAGGTGGTACAAGATTGGATAAAGTCGAGGGGTATCTCTACCATGGGATTTCGAGAGAGATTGAGGTATACGATTGATGCGGCATTTTGATGAAAGACGATGGGTATGGTGGGCAAACCGCACCCGGTGAGATCTACGTATTCGAAGTTGTCAAAGTTCAGATCTTCCGCCTGGAAACGATCAGGTATGCATCAGAATGGCAGTGGCGGACACACCGTTGCAAGTAGCTGGGTTTTGTACACAAATTTAAGAAGGAATGACATATCTTCAGCGGCGAGGTAGTCGAGACTGTCGAGCTGATCATAACCAGCCTGTTCCAAACGGCGGCGGGTGATTGCGGCGGGCCGCTCCGTTGGAGCCAATATGCGTTCTGAGAGGGGAAATTAGCGGGGACAAGGGCACGGAGATGTCTTCATACCCCTTCCGCGTTCCTTGAGATAGAGCTTGTGTGTCCCTCGTTCGTGAACACGCAAGACCTTGGTGTTGAGGGAGGGGGTGAGATCTGCGACCGTTGCATGTGGGGGGATTTGTGCGACATGATAGGAGCCGTTGGCACGATATATGCGCACGAGGACGAACTTGCTGGAGCTGGCAGACGAAGTGGGTTTGTGTGCGTAATACGTTTTTCTGCGCATGCGCTTCATTGTCGTGATATCGGTGGCGGTGAAGGAGTCATCGGGTGTTCGTGAGGTGTTAGCGACAAGGCTTTCTTCGGAGCTGGAACCTGCGCCGTCTGCAGCGGCATCTACACCGTCCTTTTCGATTGCCCAGCTTTCTGGTGCGGTCCATTCGGTTAATTGACCACCGTCGGGATCGAGGTCATGTAGCTGTTCCATGATGGTCTTTGGGGATACCTTGCGGTCATGGCGGTGTCTGCGCTTTGAGGAGACGGAGGAGGGGTGGAAAGGGTCGGTGAAGATGGATGAAGGGGAGGGGGGGGGAGAGCCGGACAAGGTGACGCTGCCCGAGTCGACGCAGGTGGAAGAGGAGACGCTGGGACGACTTGGGAGCGTGCTGGAGACGGCGCGCATGTCGACGATTTCGTCGATACGAGTGAAATCGGTGTCGATTTTGAGGAGGGGCTCGTCGTTTGCGGAGACGGGCGGGGGTTTGTTGAGGCGGGATCTTTTTCGAGGCTTGTCCTTTTCCTTCCTTGGGAGAGAAAGGGCAGAGAGGGGATCTGGAGAGGGAGTGTGGTAGAGCGGGGTCATGTAGGTGTTGACGGAGAGCTGCGAGGGGTTTGGGGTGAAGGTGGCGAGGGAGGCGACGCTGTCGTTGATGGCGTCAGAGGAGGCGAGCTTTGAGCGGGAGCGCTTCTTCATGATGATGTCACTGAAGAAGCTGAGGGAGCTCTTCCCCTTGCGGAGGTCGGCGATGGACATGTCGGACACGGACGGCGCGTACGAGTCGCTGGAGACAGAGTGGGCGTCACTCGGGCGCGCGCGGAGGGAGGACGGCGTGGAGGAGGCGGACGGGCGGAACGGGCGGTGCGGAAACGGCATCGCTCGCTTTGGGGGCTGGCGCGGGGCGTGGGCATGAGCGGACAAGGACGAGCGAGTACGCACTGGCTCCGGGTCCCAAGGCGCGATGTCGGGGTTGCGGCCGGTGGCGGCGTCGGGGGCGGAGATGTCCGGGTAGGCCTGGAGCGGGCGCGGGGGTGCCGAGAGCAGGTCGTCGGTGGACACGAACATGAACTGGTCGTCATCTTGCCCGCGCGCGTCAGAGAAAGACATGATCCTCCTCCTCGGCACCGCCACTCCCACCCTCTTTTTTGTACCGGCACCCGTCCAAACTCGGCAGTTTGTCGGCCCGCCTCCGCCAACAAGCTACCGCCCCGCCCGACTGCGCACTCGCTCCAACCACGATGGCCCGACCGTACGCCAGGCAAGAGGCAACCTCCTCTGCCGCCAGCGAGACAACAATCCAGCTGCCCTCCAGCCTCAAGGTGCCCCCGACCTGCCCCCCTCCGTCCCGAAACTCACCCGCTTCCAGGTCGTCGGCATCATCCTCGCCGTCGTCAGCGGCTTCCTCATAGGCTCCAGCTTCGTGTTCAAGAAAAAGGGCCTTTTGCGCTCACAGGCCGGCCACGTCGCGGGCGAGGGCGTCGCTTACCTCAAGTCGGTTAGTCCCCTTCTGTTTCATGACCCATCCGCCGTCCTCACGCCTGACAGCCACTATGGTGGACCGGCATGACAAGCACGTATTCCCTCTCTCGCGTCCAGTATCAATGCTCAACCCATCCTTTCCAGTGATGATTCTTGGTGAAATCTGTAATTTTGCCGGTGCGCCGCTTCCCGCTCCCGCCTCTCTCGCGCTCACTCTCCCCAGCATACGCTTTCGTCGAAGCCCTTGTTGTGGTCTGTACTACAACACTCCATTCCAATCCCGTCTGACCCATCCATCCAAGACACCCATGGGCGCACTCTCTGTTGTAATCAGTGCCATCCTCTCTTCCTGGCTTCTCAAAGAGAAGCTCACATTCTTCGGCTGGCTCGGATGCGCTCTCTGTATTGTACGCCCTTGCCCCTGTTGACTTGTCCATCGCATCTCACCTCCCATCCAGCTTGGTTCTGTCATCATCGCCCTCAACGGCATGTCTTACCATTTCTTCTCTCTCCCCCCCTAATCCCGTTGCTAGGGCCCCAAACACAAACTCCTTCTCTGATATCAGATTTTGAAGCCATGTTCATTGCACCCGGCTTTCTCGCCTACATCAGTGTACTCATCGCCATCGCACTAAGCATCATCATCTATTTTGGTCCAAAGTCCGTCCAAAGTCCTCCCTTCTTCCCCTTGGCTCACTCCACCTCTCGTCAGATATGGAAAAAACAATATGATTTGGTATATCACCGTTTGCAGTACGATCGGTGGCATTAGCGTCAGCGTCACCACCGGTCTTGGAGCTGCTATCGTCACCTCCATCATGGGCTATAACCAGGTACGTACATTCATCCATCTCGTGATACTGCCCTTACGCCAAGCACAGTTTAATAACTGGTTTGCTTTCTTCTTGATGGGTTTCGTTATTGTAACATTGTGTTGGTGTCTTCCAGCGTTGCCAAAGCATTCAAACCTGACGTTTCGCAGTGACAGAAGTGTATTATTTGAACATCGCTCTTGCGCTATTCAATACGGGTGCGCATTTCATACCCGTTGGCGCGCATGTATGCTCACCCGTAACCTTCTCTGCACAGCTATGGGTACGTCCCGTCTGTTCCGTCTCCGATCCCGAACTGACATGTTTCAAACAAGTCACCCCAACGTACTACGTTTTATGTGAGTCCCCTGTCTTGTACGCATAAGGGTGCTCATCTCTTGTTCAAGTTTCATTCTGTTCAATGGTCACGACGATCGTACGTCTTGATTTCTTTGTTTGCGAAAAGCCTCATCCTCCCGATTCAGGTTCTCTTCCAAGGTCTTTCCGCACCAGCGTCGCAAATCGTTACTTTGGTACTCGCCTTTCTGACCATCTGTATTGGCATCATCATCCTTCAAATGTCCAAGATCGACCCCGTCAAGCTCACATCGCTCGACCGACGGTCGACACTACTCCTTCAGGCCGCGCGCACCCACACAGACAAGCCTGCGACGATCGACTTCGACGACGGCGAAGAAAAGGGCGATGCAGGTTTGGGAGAACCCGGAATGGATACCCTTCGGGGCTCCTTTGGCACCATTGGAAGCATCATGCGCGCACGGAGTGCCCGAAGGCTAAGCCAATCCGTCCGCTCCACTGGCTCTCTACGTGCACCGCGCGGCATGGGCGTCGGCGGGGGCATGGTCGGGAACGTTGACGGGCTCCCATTCTCTTCTATCCAACATACAGACCAAAACTATGACGGGCTCACGCGACACGCGCTGTACGATGCACCCATGCCCTCGGCACGCGCAGACTCGATGGACCGGGGGTCCCAGTTCACGACATCCTCGACACGGAGCCCGCGCCGCACGGCGATCAAGTTTGGGGCGGAGGACCTTGTTCATTCGTACGCGCCCCCAGGGCCAGGGAACAACCCCTCCCAGGCCGTTCACGCACTCCGTACGGCGTCCGTCCTTGCCAACCTCGACACCAATGCCCCCCCATCATTCCTGTATCCCCCTACAGCGATGTCGACCTCCCCCGCGGTCTCTACACCGCCCTTCCCCCCGCCCCCAGGGCCAGGCGCTGAGGTGGGGGCAGGTGGAGGGGACGACCGCAGCGCGTCTCAGGTGCCGCACAACATCAGCGCCCAATCCATCGTTATCCCAAAACGTGCCAACGACGAGCCCCTCGCACCGACCGTATCCACTTACGGCGCGCGCGTGGAGCCCGACCCGTTCGAGACGCCCTCGACGCCCTCCATGTCCGCTTTTCCCTCCTCGAACAACCTACTGGAGAACCAGGGCACGTCATACGCGAATTCAGCGGAGAGCGTGGCGTCGGTGGAGAGTACGAGTAGCGAACACACGGTGTATTCGACGCCTGTCTCTGTGACGCTACCCATGCCCGTGCGTCCAATCGCGACCTTGAACGCGGGCGGGGGTAATACAGATGGCGATCGAACGCGACGGGATCGAAGGAGCAGCTCGGCGTCGCGATCACGACGGTACCCCAGGGGGATCGACGATGCGGAAGAACGACAGAGTTTGTGGGATCACCAGTCGCCGGTCGATGAGGAGGGCTATCCGGGCGTGAGGCTCGTTCAGTCGAGTTCACGGTTGGGGGGTGTGGGTGGACGATTTTGAGCGTGGGTGAGAGGTGACAGTGTAAGGAGACGATAAAGGACGACACGCGCCGCCGATCACTTGTCTGACGTGGACCGTAGGCGAGAGATTGGGCGGGGCGTTTTTTTTTTTCCGTATTGTCCTGGTGCCGCGGCGTCTTTACGCGCCCAGGCGCTCATACGCGCGACCTATTCTCCCTTTTCAGTATTCCTTACCTTCTGCCTCACTACAGTAATCGGACGGGACTTACAAGTTTCATTATCAGATTTTATTATTTAAACGCGGGCCGTCCGCACCTTAAAATTTTCCTACGCTATCCGTTTCTCGTCGTTTCTCGGAGAGGAGGACTGGTGTATACGTAGAGTGTCATACGATGATGGACGTGAGTCGGCATTGTTGGTAGAACAATACATTTAGCTAGTACTAGTCTAGAGTGATTGATGTGACGCACAGTGTGGGTTCGTTGGTGCGAGTGGGCCCGTGTGTCGACTCGGAGGTATGTACTATGTCGTCCACAAGATGCCACCTGTGGATACACCGTTGCGGGACGCGTCAAAACCGGAAGTCTCTGAGTCGGCCGGTCCGGGTCAGATTCGGCAATCACTACAATCAATGATGGACCTCTGAATCAAGTCGAGCGAGAGAACATTGCGCGTGTTTGGACGCGGAGCGCTGACTACGAGGGCGTTTGAAGGTTGACTTGTAAGGTTATATATCACCCTGGAGGGGTTTGCGCCGAGTCCGAGTCGGATCAGTGGCAACGTTGTCTCGATCATATTGCGTGATCAACGGGGGACCCTGCTGCGATCGTCTGACTGGGTCTAACTTTGAGGCCTTACTACTCGCCCTCGGCCCTCGGGCCGCGACCCGAACGTCCCCACGGCGTGACCACCAGCGTGCGAGGCTCGGCTCGAGCGCGATCTGATTGTAACCCAGTCACAGTAAACGCCGGGGTGAACGGCATCAGCGATCTATGCACAAATGTTGTAGGCGCAAACCGGCAACGGCAACCTCGACGTCGACATCAAGCATCGACTTTTTTTTTTTTTTTTCGCTACTACTAGGTCCTTGATCGCCGGTGTTCCTCGCCGCTCGTCATCGACTCTGACCGTAATCAGGGGCACGCCGTCCGTCGCTGCGCCTCACTCTCGGCAAGTCAGAAAAAGAAAGCGACGTTTGAAAACCCTTGAAACTTGGAACTCGGTAACGGACGCTGGCAAAGTGAACTCGAAGTTGGCGTCGTGTTCGCAGTCGGGGTGCCGTAGTACCGCCCTCAGACTCTCGCGCCCTGGCGTCACTGGGTCGTTGAGAATCTCCGGGACCTGGGTCTCCCTGTGGTGTCAATGATTGGCACGTCCGTGATCACCCCCAAGAGCGAGTTGTCTGTGGACTCCCACCGACCAGCGCTGCGCCCACTGCGCCCTCGGGCCCGTCGACTCGGAGGATTCAGGCGAGGTGCGACCGTCACTACGACCGGGTCGACCTGACCGTGTTTTAAAGCGTCGCCCATTTCCGACGCGCCTGGCAAGTCCGAGTCCGGGACAGCGGTGACTTGGCTCAAGATCAAGACCTCCTCTTTAGAAAATCTCTCTCAAAAAAAGTCGAGGTATCCCAATATACAAAATCCGTCGGGAGTGGTGAACATGCCATCTGGAGGAAATCAAGCTACAGGGGAGTGGCTGTTGCTGGCATTGACAGATATGGATGAACCCCTATTCTCATGAACTTGTCCCCATGGAAAAGTCACATTCGAGAAGTTGGCATGTTCCATTCAATTCAGACAGGAAGCTCACAAAACACTGCCACGCCTACATGCATCATGCATTCAATCCTTTTTTTTTTCTTTCTTTTCGTTCCTTGATGGGCCACCGGCACTTATGCTGTTTGCCCTTAGATAGCGAACTAGACGGCCATGCATTCAATTTTTGACTCGCTCGAACCCCCACCTCGTCCTCTCTTGCCCATTGTAAGAGACGAGTTTAATCTGTAATGAACGAGTGTGAGAGATATCCGTGCACCCGGGAGTGGCATTAATACATTCTCATCAGGGTTAGAGAGCTCCCAGACCAGGGTAGAATTCGGATATTGAATGCTTGTTGAAAACTCGATGTGAACGGCGGCGGGTAAAGGAAACCAATGCAGAGCTCACCAGCCGCGAAAAAGGGTCCAGACAATGGGGGACTCGGATGCGCCAGGGGAACCAACGACCGGAGCACCCTAGTATCAGCATTAGAACGTGGTTAGCTCCACACCTTTTGGTATCATCCCATCCCCTCGCGCACGTACTTGCTTCGGCTCTGCATATGCGTAGATCCCGGGAGCACCCACACTCTCGATGGTGAACTTCAAGTTGTCGCTGTCGTCTCCTTGCCCGACGTTCTTGATCGACCACTACTGAACGGGTGAGTGGGCGTCCTCGACAAAGAACTACACGCGCCTTATCGTTGTGGGCATTCCAGCTCGTGATTCCATCGATCGGTCCCGGGCCACCAGTAGTGAGGTCAGCCACCAGATTAAGGTCCTGGTCATTGTGGAGTCTATATACACCGTCGGGAACGTTGAGCATTGTGATTAGAACTTGGGAGTGCAGTGGATGTCGATGTAGCACATTCGATTCGGAAAGATTATCAGGCCGGTACTAATACGTTTTGCAAAGCTGACCTGCTAGCCAAAAGCGGACAGTGCAGCTGAGAAATGCATACGGCGAATTTCGACGAGTCGATGCTAGACATTTTCTGGAAGTGCAGTGAGTCTGAGGTTTCCACTGGCAGGTGAGTAGAATGGTACGATAGGCTTCAGGTTACTGACTGCCACTACTACCTGCGACAATTGCACGGGATTTGGGGCGTTGACTCTTAGTCTGGTGACCACTGGAGTCCTTCAAGTGACTCGTCGCAGACCGAGTCAGACTAGATGGCTCTGCCCCGGCTCTCGTCAGTCGGTGGTGTCAATGATTGGCACTAACGTGATCACCCCGCGAGTGAGTCGTCCACGGACTCCCACTGACCAGCGTTGCGCCCCCACGCTCTCGGTCCCGTAGAGGATTCCAGACGAGGTGCGACCGTGGTAAGGTGCGACCGTGGTACCAGCCGGGTCAACAGGCTGACCGTGTTTCAAAGCGTCGCCCACTTCCGACGTGCCTGGCAAGTCCGGAACCGCGGTGGCCTTGACACGAACTCTTCCGTCACTGGCCAAGGGATCTCTCTCAGAGACCCGCCTCGCGACAAGAGTCGTCACAACCTGAACCTTTGGATCGGGCGAGCGATGCTCAGACTGGCAAACGTGCCAGTTGTCACGCGCGTTCGTTTGGGGTGCTCCACCTTTTTTCCCCCCCCCCGCGCAGCGCTGGAGCTTCTGGCGGAATATACTGTTATTGATCCTCCAGATCGCGCGTGTTGGGGTTGTCGATCGTTCCCCTTCCCTTCCCTTTGGGCACACTCACAAGCCTGGGTCCTGGATACACCTGCCAGCGGTTAGATCCAACGTGAGGGTGACGTGGAGTCCTTTCCGAATGCGTCCAGAGTGACTACGCCCCCACGCCGAAAAGCCCGACATGGAGGTCGACCCTGAGCAATGATCACAGAAGATCCCAGGCAAAGGCGAATCCTTATCGTTCCACCATACACCTCCACGCCGAAAAACCCAGACGTGAACGTGGACCTAGATCGTACATGTATGTATAGGGGGTAAACTCGCTTATTTTTTATCGCCGATCCAGATAACTTTACAGCCGCGCTTGCTGCAAGGGCCAGTGTACCTGACCCTGCGCCACGAACGAAGACCCACAAGTTCGTACGGCCCGACATCGCCGATATCTATTCGTGACGAGCAGCCCAGGGGGGGAAAAAATGCCTCAGGCGTCGACCCCAAGATGCGAAAGTACGACGCCCTGTTTCAGTATACACACATACATGCCCTCGGGTGCGCCTATCGGACCACGCGAACGTCATCCCTATTCAATTCCCCCCCTGAACATATGACCCGACGTCGAACGAACCCCGCGGAAAGTTGGTCTTGAACTTTCCCTGGCATTTCTTGCTCGCAACACGCCCCCTTCGCGGACTATGTTACAGGACCCTCCTCGAAACGCCACAGCGTCAGGGTTTTGGACGAGAGTCACGAGACATTCCTATTCACTCATGTCACACTCACACGGATTGGGCTGGGCCCTAAAGGCGCTAATCTCATCGGGTGATCGTTTTCGCGCGGGGACGCTGTCATGACGCTCTGCCATCTCGCCAGGTCGTTCGCCAATGGCAAGCGTCATCCGCTGGGCCACTCATAACGCCATGTGTGTGGCTACGTGGCACGACGTGGCATAGATAGGAAAGGCATTGTGAAAGAGTGCCAAAGGATGTGATCACGATAGCGTATCTCGGGTTCCGTATCTATGTCTATTCTTGTTCGGCTTCTAAATACCAAGGGTCTTGGAAGCTTCGGTGACTCTTTCCTCCCTTTGCCACCCTCGAGGTCCGCCCGCGTTGATATAGTAGACAATGTATATGAAAACCAGCGTTGATGTTCCCTCCAGGGCCGGAGACAGGGGCCACAGGGTAAATGACCTCAGCATCTGGGGAAAACATCTCGGCATCAAAGTTCATCCCCGGACAGCTAAAATGAACGGCGGTACAATGACACTTTCTCGCGCCTGTGTGAGCCTTCTGATTCGCCCATAAGCGTTCCAAAAATGTCTCTTACAGCATAATATACTGCAGGTGTGTCCACTTACTCTCATGTCATTTCCTCGGCCGAGTGTCAATGTGTCTCTGAAACACTGGTACAGCACGCGCACGCTCCGCGCGGATATGAGAATCTTGGCAATGTCATGGCTCGTAACATCGTCCCAAGCTCGGACTCCGGCGCCGGTCTGGTCACCAGACCCGATGGGAGGCATCCAAGCCAGTTTGAGCTGGTGGGTGTTTGATTGGTCTCCGGATCTCCCTACTCCCCCATCACCCCAACCATCACTTCCGCCACGCCACCATGCCGTTCTCGACTCGAGAGAATGACCTAGACCCTGAAGTCTATCGTGAAGCGATTGTTTGTGGCGTCCCGCGGCCGCGCACTCCTGTAAGCAGGTTTCGAAATGAACTCATAATCGGAATATGGGCGCTGCACCGCACCGTTCGTCACTACGACGGGTACTATACTAGATATTGAGAGCACTTGGCATTCCGCCATCTAGAAGCCGGGCTTGCTGTGTTTCACCAGTCGCTGGCCGGCTTCCATACCAAGGAGTCGTTCCATGCCGGTGCACGAAGTGGCCAAGTGGAAGCCAAGGGTCCTACGCCCCATCCCTCCACGCTCTTCGAAACGAGGTCAGGGTCGTTACCCGTGCGAGCGACAGCATCAAACAACAGCATGGTCCGGTCTGCGGAACGTGGAATGTGAGGCGTTGAAGACGCACAGCCACGATGATGACCGATTCAAACAGAGTGCTGCGCAACGGCGTACACATCAGTGGGCAGGGGTGAGAAAGAAAGAATGTGTTGCAATAACTTACGGGCATAATCGGGGTGTGATCCTTGCAAGGATGCTTGGGTGCTTGGCAGGTTTGTATTTCGTTGGACTGGTGCATAGTGAAATGGCCATTTGGCATCCTTGACAGGTGGAGCAGTCCGAAGATACGACGTCATTGACTCCAAGCCAATAAGGAGACCAAATGCACCGAGTGGACCGTGCACACGACTCTTTTCGGACGACCCAAATATGGTCTCGGCACCCCCACCCAGGGTTCCGATAAGAGACACAATGAGACCAACTCGAAATGGAAGGACAAAAGGTCGAGGAAATTTCCATTCTAGAGATAGATGGAGCGCTGTGAAAGGCGCCAACGAACCCATATGAGGGAAATTCCTAGAGTCGGATGGAAGCCAGCCAATTTCTAGTGCGCCGGAAGAGGCGAAGATTCCCGAACAGGAGCCATGGAGGTGAAGACGACCCGATCCGACGAGCCAATTGTTGGAGAGGCACGGCAAAAACGCCATCATGGCCAAACTAGAGGAAGTGCAGCCATGATGGGCCAGTGACAAGAGAGGCGATGCCCATCACTGCAATGGCGCGAGAAAACGATAATGAACACTGGACAGTGGGAGATATGGTGGAGAGGCAACTGGCGTTTGGAAGGGGGCAACGAGATCCGGAAAGGCACGTCAACGAAATGAACGGAGGCGTACGAGACATGCGACACCGACGGGAAATAGGCCGAGTTCCGAGTGCCATGGGAGTAACGCGGGAGTGGCCATGGTCAGTGCTCGCACGGGACCATGAAGGATCATCCCGATGACTCACCCGCACTGCCAACTGGGCGAGTACGACAGCTGTGGCGAGGAGAATCTGGAGAGTCAGGGTGGGGAGTATGTGGGGAGTATGGGAGAGCTGGTTACCGTTTCTTGCAGCCATGCCTCGTGTGTGTGGGGTAACGATTCGTGCGGGGAAAGAGGGGAGGAGGAGGCTGAGCCGGCGGACGGACGTGGGTAGGGAGGAGGAGGCGTCGGACGCGGAAGCAGCCGGTTGGAGAGCAGGAACACAAAAGGGACGGGCAAGAATAGGATTGGAAGCTGTTGTTATTCCGCGTTGACCCTATAAATCGAACCCCCTTGGACCCGCCCCTCCGTTCTTCCTCGCCCCATGACAGAGTACGACTTCTCCCCCGCTGCCTACGACCGCTACATCGCCCAGCAGACCCGCGTATCCAACTGGGTCGATGACACCCTCCAGCAGGCACACGCCTACTCCAACCCGTTTGTGCTCTCCCCGACACTCCGCGATCGCTCGTTCTACGACGGGCCCAGCGACGACTATCCCCCTCGCCACCACGACCAGCGGTCCAATGGCTCATCGCGGCCATCTCGGGCTCGCACCCGGTCCTACGCCGACCAGGTCTACCGTGACCGCACCCCGCCCTCGAGGCACCGCGCTCAGTCCCATTCTCGCTCCACATCCACACCCAGAGAGCTTATCTATCCATCGCATGGCCAACAGCACCACATCTACCCCCAACCGCATGCCATCTCCCGCACACCCGGCCCACGCACCCACACATCCCCGCCCCATAACTACCACTACTCATCCCCCACTGGGCCCGCCCACAGCCCCACGCGGCAAACGTTTGTGACCCAGCCCCCCCCAGGTCAGATATACCACAACGCACCTGCCCCCGCCCCCAAGGGCACGCTCTACCGGCAGACCTCCCACTCTCGTCATCCATCCTCAAAGCCACCGCCACAGCCCTACCTCCTCGTACAGGGTGGCGGTCCAAAGGCGGAGTATAAGCGCGGTGTGCGTCTTGATTCCTTTCACGTGTCGTGCTCGTGCTGATTAGTAACGTTCTTTTGTCGACCCTACAATGACGTTTGATGCGCTTGGGTATTCAGCCTCAAATACATGCACCCGTGCCGATAAAACCACACAGCCAGCAACCCTTGCTTAAACGAATATTTGGTTTCGCCTCCAACTCGCCCGTGGGCGGTCGGAGCGGAAACGGTCGAGGGTACAGGGGTCCGATGTACTAGAACTACAACGCGCCAACGCCTGCCCTGGCCTCGAGCCCTCCAGATCCGCTTCCTCAACGGAGAACGATCGGGGCAACCGGGAAAGTCGGTGTTTTATAATGGCATGGGTCGACCCTCCCGTATTCTCCCTGCCGATCTTCCTCATCCCCGCCTCTCCTCCACTTCTCTACCACCCATTCGCCATTTACCTCCTTCCTTGCCTTTTTACCAAGGGGGCACCAACGAACCCCGTTTGTGAATTCCAATTCTGTTAGATACGAACTTGACGCAACCTCGCAATGCATTGTACACGCACGTTTACGACCCCCAAGCATATACGATAGACATCATCCTATATTTCATATTTCAAGGAGCGCAGGCCCGCTCCGTCTTCCATACCATCACTTCATCACGGCCCCCCACGCACGCCCACGAAAACGAACTTATTCATGTAGCCATCACCCCACGTCTTCCTTTTTCTTTTTAGTTTGAATGAAATACCCGACCTTGTCTGTCCTTACGTCGTCGTTTACATTTACGATTATGTAGAAATTATTAGCTTTTTCCGTCGTCGCTCCGCCTTGTTACACATCGCCACTCCTTTTTGTGTACATGGTATAAATACATTTCCATGATCGAAAATGATGGTCACGATCGTCCGTTGATGTTGATTCAACCGCAGCAACCCGCATTGGGGGGTCCCGTTTCAACGCCCAAACAGCCCCAAAAATCAAATGCACATATCTTGTCCCCTCCCCTCCCCATTTCTGATCCCCAAGGTAACGCACTCGGACGCCAACGAGAAGAACAGGGAAATCTGAAAGACGGAAGGCAAGAAGATATGAATAGCCTCCGCGGGCGCGACAGGTCCGAGGGTTCTCCGTCGCACCTCCGTTGACCCTCATCATGGAAAAACGAGTCGATCATCGGCATTGGCGTATGTTATCGAATATCAAACGTGCGACGTGAATCGGATCTACCGAGTCTATCTTGGCCGCCTCGCGCCCGCACCCACGCCCTGGGCCGCGCACGTCCGGACGAAGAGATAACGGGGTGGGTACGAGGGATAGCTACATCCAGCGTCGACATCGTGCATCGGGTAGCAAGGGCATTGGTTTTCGGTAGCGATATAGACAGGGATGAGCATGGTGAATGTGATGGGACGATCAAAGGGGGGTGATGGGATGGCGAGATAACGCCCAACAGGCCGAATCCAGGCGAGGATCGACGGCGTACCGAGTGTTCCCTCGGGGAGCAGGAGTCAGGGGACGGCCAGAACAAGTAAAATTTGGGTGTGGGTGGGCTGGGAATGAGACGAATGTCGGGCTCGGATGGAACGGGTGGTGGTCGGAGGGTTATCGCGCATGACAGGGGCACGATGACGGGACGTTCGCCGGGCTCCGCTCGGCAAAGCGACGGTCACCAATCAACACAGTCAGCATGAGCCACAGAGCCTGTGATACTGTGGGCGCAGACACCCGGGTGCATCCGTACCGGCGACGAAATCGAACATGGTCATATCCAACGTCGATAAACACGGCACCGTCCGATCCACTGCTCTGACGTATCGTATGTGCCATCGACACCTAGACCGCATGATAAATGTAACCACAGGAACCGCTGTCAACGTTCGAGTTACCAGCGTCTCCATAATCCTCACTGCCTTCCCGTGCCCCCATTTTTGGGGCATCTGCGAGTTCGGTGCGCCCACTGTGCAGATAACGACGCAGCACAGGTCGTTGAGACGATCAAACGTGTCAACGTAACGGAGCCTCTTGAGCTGAAAAGGCAAGAGGAACAATAAGACCGTCCATCCAAAGAACGGCCCCGAATACGAAAAGTCCCGAATCCAAACTTGAAGATTGGCAATTACACGCTTGTGAGTCAGAAGCGAAAGACGTCCGAGGCATCTATATCGGATGATCACTGAAAAAAAAAAACCCACTATACAGTGCGGACGCAACGCCAAGAGGAGAGCCGAACCCATGATCCTGTGTACGTCTGTGTGCATGTGTTGCCATGTGTGTAGATGAGTGGCCGATGGACAGTATCGATAAATTGAACGACGATAAACTCTGATCAACGAACCGCGAGGTTATCTGCCAGTATCGATGCGGATTAGACTGCCACGCCCCGCGCTACACGGTTGTTCATCGTCATCTTCCCCCACACGCTCAAAACGTGGATGACGATGCGAGCACGCCATTCTGACAAATGCACGTGGGATACTCGTTCGACGGCGCAACGACCTGACATTTGCTTGTCATGTTTTCATTTGTCCATGCAATGTCATTCCCCAACCCCACATCCTCAGGGTCGAACATTGAACGACATGAGTGTGACCGTGGCTGTCATTCGCACAAGATGAATATCACAGTATTCGGATCGAAATATTTGGACACGTGTATGCGCGCTATCCATGTGGCATCGTCGTGTCGCCCGGTAGTCTGGTACACTAAGAGAGATGGATCCTTCCGACACCGCATAACCCGCGCACGGTCAGGGGCAAGTTGTGGGGGTGCCGTCAGATAGGCGATGAGATGAAAACTAGGACGCTGATGGAGATGGAGGTAGCGTGGCCGCGGCGCCTGATGGCGAAAGGTACAACCGTGAGGTAAGACGACCCGTCGAACCCAACCTTGAAGTGGTGTGACACGAAGGGAGAGGGGAGGGAGAGCAGTGATGCGTGCACGCGATGTTATCCATAAGGTGGGTGAAGCGCAGAAAAGGAACGTATCCAGCTCATATGAGGACACAGAAAGGAGAACACGAACCGAGGTCGCATGGAGGTCTTTGCCAGGACATCCGCTTGCCGATTTTCACCGGTTCGCCGATGATCAGCGCGGCCATACATATTCGTGGCAGAGGTGAGCTGGTACCACAGCCCAGAGGCAAAGTTCGTCCTATTAACAGAACATCATGCCACAGCGCTCGATTTTCATGCGCCAGATTATTTTTTTCCAGCGTGGGCACATATCATAAAAGTGCGACTGATGATGGACAAAGGTCAAGTTCAACGGCACCACATAAGCAGAGAATGAAAGGTTCCAGGAAAACCAGAAACTGCTGGTTCAGACCCGAAAAGAAGTCCAGGATGCGAACATGATTTAGGTGTGTTGTTGGGGTAGGTCCATCATATCGAGTAGAAGAAAAGTTGGACGAGGGGTTTGACTCGGCGAATATATTTCCATTCTAGGCACGCATCATGCGGGTGTCCTGACTGCCGCAGATCCGAACATTGCTCCGAGCGGACCGAGCGGAGCCGGCTCCGGCGTCTGTCTGATCACGAACAACTCATCGGCGTATCCTAGGGTAGTGGATGGTCGGTCAAAAACATACCGGACGTCTTGTCAGCTGATGGTTGTCGCCATCTAGCGAGACGTCCACTGCAAACACCCAGATTTGTAGCGTACTTTGGCCGATGGTGTTGTGTGAAAAGTGATGTCGATCGAAAATTAATCGAGATGGTCTCAGAAAGCACTTTGGTTTGTATGGGGCTTCCAGTCAAGACTCCCAAATATCTGCTGCAATCAGATTCTCTGAGGCGGTTTCAAATTTTGCATCTAGTGTTTGAATAGTATAGCATTGAGAGCAGGATACCCCCACGAACAGGCGAACATCAAGCCTTTCAACTGTGGGCGGGTATACCCTGAGCGACTCACTGAACTCACCGAACCTACATGTTGACTTCGGGTATACCCCATGTATTCGGACAAAATAATAATTGTGGAAAGTCCACCTTCCACACCATCATCGAAAAAGGCCGGTCGCAAAGCGACGTTCGAACGCACATACAAACCGAGAATTGGGCTGCAAAGGTAACTGGCCGAAAGGTCGCTAATCAAGGTACATCGAAAAATGTCCAAGATCGCCAATCCACGTCTACTGTATGTCGATCGTACGGACGCCATCATCGACCCCATGTCCGTTTAGTCAGGACCCGTCCAGTGACCTTCCTCGCAGAAAGGGATGTACGGGACAGCCAGGCGCAGATTTTGATGCCGACAGCGCAGCCTGGTAGGATGTCAGCATATACCTAGACTACAAAGGTAACTGCTGGGATATAACGTACATCAAAGACCCGAGGCCAAATTCACCAAGCCACATCTACTGTACGTCGACCGTGCGGATCCCGTCCATCAATTCAGCCAACGACGTCTCCTCGCGAATCCGAACCATGAGCAAACTATCCGCCGCAACCCGTCTGTATTGCACACGTCCAAGGGGTGCAAGCAACAGTGCCCCAAACGGCTGTCTCAGCCGGACGAGGAGTCGCAGTGCGCGCGTGGCATGATCGAACCGCGAAGCACCGCAAGAGAAATCCTGGTCGAGGAGGGGACTGGTCCAGGGGTGAATAAGAAGTAATCCATCCATCTGAGAAAACTCGGCCGTAGTCTTGATCTCGACATCTCCGAGCATGGCTGACGTCGCACGATAACTAGGGACGTCACAGTCGGGATCAGATTCCGAGAGAGGGACGAGGTCGGTGAGGGGGAATACAATCCCAGGAAGTCTGAGCCGACCAGCGACGAGCGAAAGTGGGGGGAGATGGTAAAGCCGCTCATACAGCGCTGCGGTCATGGAGAGGTCGGGAAATGATGAGCGTAGTGCCGTCACCAAGTCATCCATCTCGGCTGTCTCGATTGAGCATGGGATATGCAGTGGGACGATTTGGTTGTAAACAGTCAGATCCGCAGGGAGGTAGCTGTGCTGACTACTCGAGGTCCTCCCAGTCCAAGCGAGAAGCGTGACATTATCCGAACGTGTCAAGATGTGCTCCAACAGGCGACTGACTGCCTGATTGCCCTCGCCGTACATGACTGGAATCGCGACATTGAAAATGCCAAACAACGAGTACGCGATATCTTCCTCACGTGTCGTTTGACGCATGGAAGCCAGGTAGAGCTTCTCGCGGGCCCTCTCTAACCCTGGTTGAAGGCTAGCCAATTCCTGTGTGGCGAAGTTCATCGCTTGTTCCATCTCCGAAAGGATTATTGGTGATTCCTTGTGGTTGAAAATGTCCAATCCAAGGTATGGCTTCCAGTCCTCGGTATAAAACTGAACCACCCCAGAAGCAACATATTCTTGGTATGTCCACCCGCGAGTGTTCCAGATGCTCTTCAACAGACATCCTTTCTTCTGCGACTGCGACAGGACCCCAAGAAGATGGACGATGGTGAGGGAAGAGCCACGATACCACCTGAACATGGCAAACAATGATTCCTGCAGGACCCCCTTGTCGAGTTGATTTACGCAACACGTGTCACTCCATGCCCACTCGAAGTGGAGAGCTTGCACGAGCTTGCAGAAATTTTTCAATTTGCTGAAGGCGGGAGACTCCGGTAGGTTATATACGGGCGTCTTCTCGACCTCCTGGAATGTCGGCTCATTGAGTTGCCACCGGTGAGAGAACATCACATATTGGTAGAATTTCTTCACTTCCTCACGAATACGTTCAAGGTCGAGGCGAGTAGTCATTGAAGACCGCAACTCGTCGTAGATGGGGAGTTCCTCGAAAGCCGCTGCTTGCTGGGTTTTGTCGTAAAGACGGCCAGTAGTGGTGTCGATGAGCACACGTGGCATGTCGCGGATCGTCTCCTCGACTACTTCTCGAATCGTGGCAGTTGCATCGACGTACTGATTTCCAAGCTCTGTCCACAACCAATCAAAACTTCTGATTATCTGCAATATCGACAGAACGGCTTACTGCGAATTTGGGAATCGGGAGATTGCTCGAGCTTCAAGAGCATAGTCCTGAATGCCTTGAATGCTTCATTATGACGCTCCATGCCGTGTAATGCAGCATGCCTTCCCTCATACCCTCTGTGGGATGATGGGTCGAGCTCAATAAGCTGGATAGTACATATGAATCGGCGAGGTCCATTTGAAGTGACGTGTAATACAATCCATACCTCATTGCTACGCTGGAGGAGAATATCGTTGGCGTTCGTCGGATCAAGTGACAGCACGGCCGAGTAGTATCCGACGGCCTCCTCATGCTTCTTGGAGTCCCTCGCAGTGTCTCCCAGCTTCTCTAGCTTCTCGATACAACGTCCTCGAAAATCTAGGTGGGTATTAGAATTAGTAGCCCGATACATCGTGGTTGTAACCACCCACCGCGTTCCCATTGCACTCGCTCATCGTGCATACCCATGTCCTCTGGTAGGGCGTTCTGTACCTGTCGGAAACACTCGACCGCCTCTGTGAGGCGACCATCCCTTTCCAGAACGTCGCAAATGGCGCGATAGACGACAAACCCCGGAATCTCAAACTAAAACGAACGAATGTCACTGTCCATATTCGAACTCATCATGACAAACATACCTTGAGTGCGGCTCTCGATGTTTCGTCCGCCGAGTCATGAATTAACATTACGCTCGCCCACTTCATCAGAACTGCATTCAGAGTCAAGGGACTGAGTGATAACGCAGCAGAGTAAGCTGCGAGTGCTTCTTCCTGTTCCTCAGCGTTTGATGCCTCGTCTCCAACTCTCTCCAGCGTCGTGACGCACCGGTGCGTAAACTCTGATAACAGCCACTGAATATTCTATCCTAGTGCATGACGCCGAAACTCACCGGAAAGCCAGTCCACGATGAACTTGTTCTCCCTCACATCGTTGTCTATGGTATTCACGATCTCGAGAAGACATTCTGCGGCACCACGAATGTGACCTTGAGCATATAGGGATTCGCATTGATACTTCTGCTCGTGCGCACGGTTGATTTGAATGATCTTGCGTTGGGCGTCGGCGAGTTGGACGAGGAGTGCACTTGAGCTTTCGTCACGTGTGCGAAGATCTGCACGAAGAGAGTTGATGGTATGGTTGAGGCCATCCCTTTCGTTATGGAGCTCGTGAACAACTTTATTGAAAGTCGATATTTTTTGGTCTGAGGGATATGAGCAACAGGAAGAGTCAAGGAAGCACGAGCCAGCGAGACAATAAACGCACTCGAGCTCGTTTCCTGTGTACGAAGGTCTGCACGAAGTGACCTAATGATCTCGCTTGAGTCATCCTTTTGTTCATTGGCTGCGCGTTGAGATTTGGCGAGCTCGTTGCGCAGTTCTTGGACCGTTTTCTCGAGATCCGCAATTTTGCTACCTGGGAGGCGTGAATCAAGGAAATACGAGTCAGGGTATCGGGGAACATACTCAAGTTCTCTTCAGACTGGGCGAGCTGGTGGCGCACTTTTCGGATGGTTTCCCGCGTGATGGGAGTCTGCAACGGCCGATAGAGTAGTTCGCGATTACGAAGTTGTTTTTCTTTATGCAGGGACACTTACATTGTCCAAGTGGTCAGAGGGAAGGACGTCACAGAGTGCCCGAAGGGTGATATTCTTGTCTCCGCTGGTCACAAGGTCGTAGCTGGATGACATAGCCATGGACAAGATGTCATGAGTGCACTCGATGACAGACCCGATTTGGCCTCTGGTCGTTGTATCCCAAAACGACACCGATGAATTTGCGGAAGCTGCGATGAATGTGCCATTGCTTGCTAGGGTGATGCACCTGACATCGTTACTGCTGTGAATAGGCCATTTCGAGAGTGTGGTCTTGTCAGACACGTCGACATGGTAGATATAGCCGTCCTTTGATAACGCGAAGAGTTGCTTGCTATCACTGGCCCAGGCGAGGGACTGGTTGATCGACGAACCGACTTTGACTGGGAAGTCGACGAGGAGGCTCCCATTCCGACTGTCGTAGACCCGAATCGAGTCACGGCCCCATGTGGCAGTGGCAATGAGGCATCCGTCGGGTGAAAACTTTGCTGCCACCACCCAAAAGTAGTGAATCCAGGGGCCGAGCAGTTGCTTGCCAGTCGACAGCGACCAGACGCAAGCAGTTTTGTCTTCCGATCCAGTTACGATTTTCGTCGCGTCTGGTGAGACGTCAACTGCTTGCACGCTTCGGCTGTGTGCCTTGAACTCGGTTACTTTCGAGTGGCTCTCTGCATTCCACACCATCACCAACCCACTGTTCGTCCCATTGACGATCCACTTTCCATCTTGTGACACTGCGATGTCGAAAACAGTTCTCCCCGCATCCATTGGCGTTCCTACCTCCTTGCCATCCTCTGTGCCCCAACGTCGAATTTTCTCTTCCCTGCCGCCGCTGACGACGTGCTTCCCATCAAGGAGGAACTCAACCGAATATATGTTACGTCGACCATCGATTGTGATCTGTTCCGCTTTCTTTCGGTGAACGATACTGGAGGAGGAACTGCCTTGGCCCGACTCTTGGGCCCTCGTCAGTATCGTCCTTTCAATTGTCCCCCCCAGTCCTCACCTTTCTTTCGACTGGAGGGACTCGACATGCCCGGCTGGGTATCAGATCGATCGAATGAGGGATGCGTGGTCGTTTATTCCTAGTACGCCCTTGTCGCCTGGTATACACGTGCATTAATTCACACACCTTATGTCATGGGCGCTTGCTCTGCCCGAAATGCACCCTTTACTTATTCTCCCATGATGTCGCCGTTGTGTACCCTGCCAATTGTCGATAGGGAAAATCACTCTCGAGACTATCTTGAACAGGTAGCAGTGACGAAACGAGCTACACAACGCTTATCGATGAGGGCCACGCAGCGTACTTGCGCCCTGCCTGGCCGGTCTCTTTTCTTGGCCAGATCGAGTCATGAGTACACCCAACGCAAAGCGGATGGTCTTATCCGAATCAACTGTGCGCACGAGCAGAAGCATCAATGAGAATTCCTGTCTACCCAAGGCAATATACGTGGTGCTGCAGAGTGTCTGCTCGAGATCACGAATACCGTAAAGAGGATGTGAGAGCGATCAAGTAAATCATGGACTGGCTCTGGTGAGTTTCAGCGTCGTGCATCAGGATAGAGTATTTATTTGCTGTTTTCAGAATTTACGCACTGATGCGTCACAACTCTGGAGAGAGTTGGAGAAGTGGCATCAAACGTCTCCTCGCGCACACCGACCATGATCAAATTATTCATCACAACCCGTCTATACTGCACTCGCGACAGCGGTAATGGTGCACCAAACGGCAACCTGAGACGAGCAACGAGGCGCAGTGCACATGTAGTATCATCCATCACAGCGTCGTCCCATCGACACTCAAGCAATCGTTTTCCTTGCCAGAATCTCAATCAGACTCGTTTAATTGTCATTATTTCTCAGAACATGCAGGCTGCGTGCCTCGCACGTATACACGTACGTCGCAAGTGAGGCTTACCATCCCGACTCAAGGCATATCTTGTTCTCGACACCTTCTCCGCCGCGACACCGGCCAATGAAACGTTCTTGGCCGAAATGTCGATGCTAGCAAACTACCTCGACTCGAAACTCGCGTCCGATCGTTTTCGGCGCTCGAGCTGACGAGCACCCCCAAGCTCGCAGCATCGTACGGCAGCAAAACAAACTCACCGTCGACACCTTGGGCGCTTCCATCGACGCTGTATCGGCTGACAAGCCCCGTGGGAAAGAACTCGTGAGCGAAACTGAAGAGGTCTGATGTCGTGTGTCGTCGACGTGGAGCTTGGAGGCGGGAAGTGCGGGAGTAGTGCTTACTACAGATACCCGCACCAGCGGATCGCTTGCTTGCACGCTCGCACCTTCCCGAATCCCCGAGGAGTATGTATCCCCCACGTATTCGAACCAAATATTTGCGGCAAGTTCACCTTTCACCGTATCATCATCGAGAGAAAGGCCGGTCGCAAAGTGAGGTTGGAACGAAATCATACAGACCGCCTCAGAATGACGCCACAAAGGCAACCGATCGAAGATTACTAGTCTGGGTATACTATGGTACGTCGACAGAGGTCCAAAGTCACTAGTCATCCACATACGTCTACTGTATATCAATCGTGCGGATGCCATTTATCAATTCAGTCAACGACGTCTCCCCGCGAATCCGAACCATGATCAAACTGTCCGTCGCAACCCGTCTGTATTGCACACGTCCAAGAGGTGCAAGCAACAGTGCTCCAAACGGCTGTCTGAGACGGACGAGGAGCCGGAGTGCACGCGTGGTATGATCGAACCGCGAAGCACCGCACGAGTATTCCTGGTCGAGGAGGGGACTGATCCAGGGATGAACGAGAAGTAATCCTTCCATCCCAGATAATTCGGCCGTGGTCTTGATCTCGACATTTCCGAGCATGGGTGAAGTCGCACGATAAACCGAAAGGTCAGAGTCGAGATCAGATTCCGAGATTGGAGAAACGTCTACGAAGGGGAATACAATCCCGGGAAGTCTGAGCCGGCCAGCCACGAGAGACAGTGGGGGAAGATGGTAAAGCCGCTCGTACAGCGCTACAGTCATAGAAAGATCAGCCAACGATGAGCGCAGCACCGTCACCATGCCATCCATTTCAGCAGTCTCCATTGGGGATGGAACATGCGGGGGCACGATTTCATTGTAGACGGTCAGATCCGTAGGGAGGTAGCTGTGCTGACTACTCGAGCGCCTTCCTGTCCAAGCGAGAAGTGTGACATTATCCGAACGTGTCAGGATATGCTCCAAAAGGCGACCAACGGCCTGATTACCCTCGCCATATATGATCGGGATTGCGATATTGAAGATCCCGAACAGCGAGTATGCCATATCCTCCTCGCGCGTCGTTTCACGCCTGGAAGCTAGGTAGAGCTTCTCGCGGGCCCTGTCTAACCCCGGTTGAAGAGTGGCCAATTCCTGTGTGGCGAAGTTCATTGCCTGTTGCATCTCCGAAAGGATTATGGGCGATTCCTTGTGGTTGAAAATGTCCAATCCAAGGTATGGCTTCCAGTCCTCGGTATAGAACTGAACCACCCCAGAAGCAACATATTCTTGGTATGTCCACCCGCGAGTGTTCCAGATGCTCCTCCATAGATATCCTCTCTTCTGGGACTGCGAAAACACACCAAGAAGGTGGACAATCGTGAGGGATGATCCGCGATACCACCTGAACATGGCAACAAGCGATTCCTGTTGAACTCCCCTGTCGAGCTGGTTTACGCAACAAGTGTCACTCCATGCCCAGTCGAAGCGAAGAGTGTGCACGAGCTTGCAGAAGTTTTGCAGTTTGCTAAAGGCTGGAGACTTCGGTAAATTGTAGATTGACACATTCTCGACTTGCTGGAATGTGGGTTCATTTGGTTGCCACCTGTGCGAGAACATCACATATCGGTAGAACTTCTTCACTTCGTTCCGAATACGTGTAGGGTCGAGACGAGTAGTCATTGAAGACCGCAACTCGTCGTAGATGGGGAGTTCCTCAAAGGCTGCTGCTTGCTGGGTTTTGTTGTAGAGACGGCCAGTAATGGTGTCAATGAGCACGCGTGGTATGTCGCGGACAGTTTCATGGACCTCCTGTTGAATCGCGGCAGTTGCATCGACGTAATCATTTCCAAGCACTGCCCACTATCGGTCAGAACTTCCGGTTGCCTGCAATATACAGAATGGGTTACCGCGAATTTGGGGATCGGGAGATTGCTCGAGCTTTGAGAGCATCGTCCTGAATGCCTCGAAAGCTTCGCCGTAACACCCCATGCCATGTAATGCAGCATGTTTCCCCTCATATCCTCTGTGGGATGATGGGTCTAGTTCGATAATCTGGATAGCATGTATGAATCAGTCAAGTGCGTTCGGAGCGACATGTAATACAATCTATACCACATTGCTACACTTAAGGAGAATATCGTTGGCGTTCGTTGGATCAAGTGACAACGCGCTGGAGTAGTATCCGATAGCCTCATCATGCATCTTAGAGTTGCTTGCGGTGTCACCCAGCTTCTCCAACTTCTCGACACAGCGTCCTCGGAAGTCTAGGTGGGGTATTAGAATTAGTAGCCCGTCATGTCATGGTTGTAACCACCCACCACGCTCCCATTCCCCTCGCTCATCGTGCATAGCCGTGCCCTCTGGAAGCGCATTCTGCAACTGTCGGAAACACTCGACCGCCTCCGTGAAGCGACCATCCCGTTCCAGAATGTTGCAAATGGCGCGGTAAACGACGAACCTCGGAACCTTGAACTAAACCGAACGAATGTCATTGTGTACATTTGACTTGTCAGTGAAAACGGACCTTAACGGTAGCTCTCAATGCTTCGTCTGCTGAGCCACGAATCAACATTACGCTCGCCCACTTCATCAACGCCATATTCGGGGTCAAGGGATCGAGCAACAACACAGTAGAGTAAGCTGCGACTGCTTCTTCCTGTTTCCCAGCGTCCGATGCCTCGTCACCAACTCTCTCCAGCATCGTGACGCACCGGTGCGTAAACTCTGATAACAGCCACTGAATGCTCTATCCTAGTGCACGACGCCGAAACTCACCGGAAAGCCAGTCCGCAATGAACTTGTTCTCCCTCACATCGTCGTCTATGATATTCACGATCTCGAGAAGACATTCTGCGGCACCACCAATGTGACCTTGGGCATACAGGGATTCGCATTGATACTTCTGCTCGTGCACACGGTTGATTTGAATGATCTTCCGTTTGGCATCGGCAAGTTGAACGAGGAGTGCATTTGAGCTGTCGTCGCGTGTGCGAAGATCGGCACGAAGAGAGCTGATGGTTTCGTTGAGGCTATCCTTTTCGTTATGAAGCTCGTGAACAACCTTGTTGAGAGTCGCTATCTTTCGGTCTGAGGGATACGAGCAACAGGAAGTGTCAAAGAAGCACGAGCCAGCGAGACAATAAACGCACTCAAGCTCGTTTCCTGCTCGCTCAAGCTATCCTTTTGTTCATTGGATGCACGTTGAGATTTGGCCAGCCCGTTGCGCAGTTCTTGGACCGTTTTCTCGAGATCCGCAATTTTGCTGTCTGGTAGACGTGAATCAAGGAAATATGAGTTACGGTATCGGGGGACATACTCAAGTTCTCTTCCTGAGCGCGTAAGGACTGCAGGTTTTCTTCAGACTCGGCGAGTTGGTTGCGCACTTTTCGGATGGTTTCCCACGTGGGGGCCTGCAACGGCCGATAGAGCGGTTTGCGATTACGAAGTTGTCTTTTTTTAATGCAGGGGCACTTACATTGTCCAAGTAGTCAGAGGGAAGGACGTCACAGAGTGTCCAAAAGGTAATTTTATCGTCTCCGCCGGTCACAAGGTCATTGTTTGATGACATAGCCATGGACCAGATGTTGCGAGTGCACTCAATGACAGACCCGATTTGGTCTCTGGTCGTTGTGTCCCAAAATGACACCGATGAATTTGCGGAGGCCACGATAAATTTGCCGTTGATTGCTAGGGCAATGCTGTCGACATTGTTACTGCTGTGAATGGGCCATTTCGAGAGTGTGGTCTTGGCGGACACGTCGACATGATGGATATAGCCGTCCTTTGATAATGCGAAGAGTTGCTTGCTATCACTGGCCCAGGCAAGAGACTGGTTGATATCCGAGCTGGCTTTGACTGGGAAGTCAACGAGGAGGCTGCCATTCCGACTGTCGTAGACCCGAACCGAGTAGCGATTCCATGTGGCAGTGGCGATGAGGCGTCCGTCGGGTGAAAACTTTGTTGCCACCACCCGGTTGGTGTGTTGCAATGGGCCGAGCAGTCGCTTGCCAGTCGACAGCGACCAGACGCAAGCAGTTTTGTCATCCGATCCAGTCGCGATTTTCGTCGCATCTGGCGAGACGTCAACCGCACGCACGCCTCGGCTGTGTGCCTTAAACTCGGTCACTTTTGAGTGACTCTCTGCATTCCAGACCATCACCAAGCCACTGTTCGTCCCATTGACGATCCATTTTCCATCTCGTGACACTGCGATGTTGCCCACCGTACTCCCCGCATCCATTGGCGTTCCCACCTCCTTGCCATCCTCTGTGCCCCAACGTCGAATTTTTTCTTCCCTGCCCCCGCTGACGAGGTACTTCCCATCAAGGAGGAACTCAACTGAATATATGTAATCTCGACCATCGATGATGATCGGTTCCGCTTTCTTTCGGTGAACGATACTGGAGGAGGAACTGCCTGAGCTCGACTCTTCGGTCCTCATCAGTATCGTCCTTTCAATTGTCCCCCCTAGTGCTCACCTTTCTTTCGCCGCCAGAAGGGATTCGACATACTCAGCTAGGTATCGGATCGATGGAACGAGGGATGCTTGGTCGTTTGTTCCTGGTACGCCCTTGACGCCTGGCCCAGGTATACACGTGCACCAATTCACACACCCATAATCATGGGCGCTTGCTCTGGCCGAAATGCACGCTTTATTCGTCCTTTGCCAGTTGTCGATAGGGAAAATCACTCTCGTGGCTATTTCGAACAGGTAGCAATGACGAAACGAGTTGCACAACGCTTATCGATGGGGGGCACGCAGCGTACTTGCGCCCGGGCCCTGCATGGCCGGTCTATTTTCTTAGCCAGATCGAGTCATGAATACACCCAACGCAAAGCGGATGGTCTCATCCGAATCAACCGTGCGCACGAGCAGAAGCATCAATGCGAATTCCTGTTTACCCAAGGTAATATACGTGGTGCTGCAGAATGTCTGCTCGAGATCACGAATACCGTAAACGAGGATGTGAGAGCGAACAAGTTAATCGTGGACAGGCTTTCTGGTGAGTTACAGCGTCGTGCATTAAGATAGAGTATTTACAGTAATTGCTGTTTTCAAAATTTATGCACCGATGCGTCCCAACTCTGGAGAGAGTTGGAGACGCGGCATCAAACGTTTCTTCGCGCACACCGGCCATGATCGAATTATCCATCGCAACCCGTCTATACTGCACTTGCGACAGCGGTAATGGTGCACCAAACGGCAACCTGAGACGAGCAACGAGGCGCAGTGCACATATGGTGTCATCCATCACATCATCGTCGAGAGAAAGGTCGGTCGCAGATAACTCGGCCGTGGTCTTGATCTCAACATTTCCGAGCATGGGTGAAGTCATACGATAAACCGAAAGGTCAGAGTCGAGATCAGATTCCGAGATTGGGGAAACGTCTGCGAGAAGGAATACAATCCCGGGAAGTCTGAGCCGGCCAGCCACGAGAGACAGTGGGGGAAGATGGTAAAGCCGCTCGTACAGTGCCGCAGTCACGGAAAGACCAGCCAACGATGAACGCAGCACCGCCACCATATCATCCATTTCAGCAGTCTCCATTGGGGATGGGGCACGATTTCATTGTAGACGGTCAGATCCGTAGGGAGGTAGCTGTGCTGACTACTCGAGCTCCTTCCAATCCAAGCAACTTAAGCGTCGACTAGTCGGCTACTCAAAGGACCACTCGATTTGGTCGAGCTCGTCGGAGGTACATACTAAGAATATTTACGTTTTCATGCGTGGGCACAACACCACGGACATCGATATCCAAAGTATACGGAGACGAGAAAACAAGCCTATGCCGTGCAGAACTATGTAGATTTGCAGTATAATTGCAGTAATCAGTGCCTCAAAATGACTGGGAGAGGTGGACAGATGCAACGAGTGATAGTTGAACAGCTTGCGCACCATCCAGCTGTAACGTGAGTTACCTTCTGTGTTGGAGCGCAGTATGTCTCAACACGATTTGGTTGCGCGAATGAACGCGCAGCGGCCAACTTGTCCCGAGGGGGTTGTGAGGTCTGGGGATACATTGAGCACAATGAGGGATGATGTATATTACACAAAACAATGCGAAACAAACTACAAGATATCCAGCACCCGTATCTTCTGTGCGATGTAGCGCGGTGAAATGTCCCCAAGTAGTTGCACGACAATGGGATGATCGGAGGCAACGCGCTTGTATTCATTGTATGATAGAGGAACAAGCAGCAGCGCGCCAAAGGGCTGTCTGAGACGCACAAAAAGTCGTAACGCTCTGGTAAGCTTGTCGAGTTGTGGGGTATGGTGTGCCAGTGAAGCCGAGACGGCATATGGTGATGAGGGAAGGGGCGCATTGATGAGTGGAGCATCCGAATTGCCATCCCCGCCATCCCTGTCGAGGAGCGATTCAGTGTCATCCTCGAATGGAAGGGCGGGATCAAGAAGGCACTGGAGCCACGGATGCACAAGCACTAGATTGTTCAGGCTAGATAAGTCCTCCGTCGTCTGGATCTCGACGCTTCCAAATGCAGATGTCATGGTGTGATAAACATGCTTGGGAGAATCGCCGCGTGGAACCAATGGAACTCTGAGCGGAAACGTGATGCAAGATAAGCTCAACCGGCGGCTGACAAGGCGCGGGGATGGGAGAACGACGACTCGATCGTATAGCATCATAACTGAGTCGAGGTGTCCCGAGGATGTCTGCAGTTCTGTCACCAACTTGTCTATCTCGCCGTCTTCGATCGCTAATGGAATATAGGGTGATGCCGGCTCTTG
Source organism: Hortiboletus flavorubellus (assembly GCA_038093115.1). Classification (NCBI taxonomy): domain Eukaryota; kingdom Fungi; phylum Basidiomycota; class Agaricomycetes; order Boletales; family Boletaceae; genus Hortiboletus; species Hortiboletus flavorubellus. The sequence goes on from JBBPRR010000168.1 coordinate 33,050, forward strand.
ATACACAGAAATCTCCGCGGGGAGACAGCTGTTATAGTCCGACGCCTTTCCTGTCCAGGCCAGAATGCTGACGTCCCCTGACCGAGTCAACACTTCTTGCAAGAGGCGACCCACAGCACGTTGTTGCCCTTCGCCATATGTGGCTGAGATAGACACATCGAATATACCAAAGAGCGAATATGCCATATCCTCTTGCTTTGTAGCAATGCGTCTTGCAGCAAGACACAGTTTCTGTCGTACATTGTCCGATCCTGGACGAAGAGAAAGAAGAACGTGTATATTGGTGCCGTTTGCGCGCGCCATCTCAGCCATAATTGCAGGCGAATCCTTGTGGTTGTACACATTTTCGTCAGGAAGATAAGGCTTCCAATCTTCAGTGTAGAAACGGATGACCTTTGATGCAAAGAATTCTTGCAACGTCCATGCACGCGTGTTCCACAGACTCCTCTCGAGAGCACCCAGCTCCGAGTCGGATTGTACACCCTTGAGGTGAACGATCGTAAGTGACGATTGGTGATACCATTGAAACATCGACGCCAGTGATTCTTGCAGCACTGAGCCGTCCGTTTTGTTGATACAACATGTATCACACCATGCCCACTGTAACCCAGCTTCCCGCACCGTCGCACAGAACATCGCCAACTTTAGGACTGTAGAAGATGGTGCCAGTCTGTGTACTGATCCATGAAGGACGTCGTGGAATAGCGGTTCGGCTCCTTCCCAAGTATGGGAGAACGTGGCATATCGGAAGTACTCCTGGACGACCTGTCGGATGCGAGTCTTGTCGAGTCTCGTCGTCATGGACGCAACGAGCTCCATGAATTTTGGATCAGCTTCGAATTCTTCTGTACGCTGGCGCTCGTCACAAAGACGGCCAGTCTCCGTGTTAATGAGGACGAGCGGAGCGCCTCGTTGAGTCCGCTTGATAGCACCGTGAATGGCCGCCTTCGTTTGTGATGGGTTCACATAATTTCTATATAATTCTGCGAGAGGCGAGACACTTAGACGATACTTTCATGTGAGGGCGAAAAATATGTACCCCGAGTAACAGGATCAGGCGATTGTTCAAGCATCAGGAGCATGTTGCTATGTGCATCGATTGCTTCAACATAGCGGTGAGCACCGAGTAGTGCTGCATGCTTTCTTTCGTGGCCAGATGGACAAGATGGGTTGAGTTTGATCGCCTAGGATCGTATTGATTACTTGCTTCGGTGTAGATAGGGATACACGTACCGCGTCGGCATCCAGCAATGAATCTTCCCATGATCCAATCCCAGCTCGTGCTTTGCTTCGCTTGGTGAAAAGGTCTGCCGATAAAGGATCGAGGCTCAGAGCTATGGAGTAATGGGCAACAGCCTCTTTGTGCGACGCAGAATCCATGGCGACATCTCCTTTCTGTTCTAGTGCCTTCATACAGCGCGCTTTGAAGTCTGATGCTCAATGTCAGGAAGGGCAATGGGCGTTCGCAACTGCAACCACCTACTGAGCTGCCATTCCGCTCGCTCATCGTGCACACCTGCGTCCTCTGCTAGCTCGTTCTGTATTTGTCGGAAACACTCGACCGCTTCTGTGACGCGGCCATCCCGTTCTAGAATGTCACACATGACACGGTACACGACAAACCTCGGAACCTTGAACTATACCAGAAGAGGGTCACTATGCATCTTCAAACCAACACGGATCATACCTTGGTTGAAGCACCTGATGCTTCATGCGCTGAGCCACGTTTCAATATCATGTTCGCCCACTTGATCATTATAGTGTTCGGAATTGTGGGGCCGAGCGATAACGCAGTAGAGTAAGCCGCAACCGCCTCGTCCCATTTACCAGCGTTTGACGCCCCGTCTCCGACTCTCTCTAGCGCTGTGATGCATCGGTGCGTAAACTCTGATGGCAGCGACTTAATACTCTATCCCAATGCACGACGCCGAAACTTACCGGCAAGCCAGTCGATGATTAACTTATTGGTCTTCACATCGTCGTTTGCGGTGTTTGCGAACTCGAGAAGACATTCCGCAGCACTCTGTATGCGACCTTGGGCATACAGAGATTCACATTGATGCTTCTGCTCGTGTGCATGGTTGATCCGAGTGAGACCATCGGCTTTGAGTCGAGTATCGGAAAGTGTCTGTTCGAGATGTGTGATTCTGCCACCTAGTGTACACATGGAAGTCAACAAGAAATAGCCCCAGCGAATATAGACGCACTCGAGCTTTCGTTGTGTGTGCGAAGACTAGCGCGAAGAGAGTTGATGGTCTCGTTGAGGCGATGTTTTTCCTCACTGGCTGTGCGTTGAGACTCGGCGAGCTTGTCGCGGAGTTCTTGGATGGTCTTTTCGAGACGCGAGACTTTGCTCTCTAGTAGACGTGAACCAAGGAAATAAGCGCGGAATAGTGGGGGACCTACTCCAGCCCTCCTCCTGAGTGAGTAGGGACTGAGTAAAGTTCTCCCTCTCCTGATGAGCTTTTTGTTGGGATTCGGCAAGCTGGTTGCGCAGTTCCTGGATGGCTTGCTCGACATCCGCCGTTCCGTCGTCTGATGGATATATGTGGACCTGGTGGTAGGCAGGGGAATGGTCGTCGGGGTCATCATAGAACGAGCGATCGCGGAGTGTCGGCGAAGGTATAAACGGGTTGGAGTAGGCGTGGGCCTGCTGGTTAGTGTCATCAACCCAGTTGGATACGCGGGCTTGCCGGAAGATGTAGCGGTTGTAGGCAGCGGGGGAGTAGTCGTACTCCGAGTCTGTCATGGGCCGCGGAGAGATGGAGAGGCAAGTACGTTCGATTGATCGGATCCTTCCGATAACTTATTTCCAAGGGACGGCACCTGATGCTTTAGTACTGAAGTTCCGTCTCTCGAGAAAGGGTGGAACTTCAAGTTTCGAAAATCCCAATCTTACCGGGTGATCAAGTTGGAGTTGGCGATGTTGTGTCTCCGCTTTGGAGCGCTCGTGAGCGACCGCGTTTTTCGGCCCTATCCGAGAAACAAAGACAGTATCCTACAGTCGTCCTACTGAGATCAGAGGCCCCGGAGACGGACGGTTCGAGCGGTATTACATGTACGGCGACCTCGACCAACTTGTACCCCCGATGCACGACAAGATGGGGAGATCATGATGGTACTGAATTCGTTGTTGACACGGCTCGAGAACGCGGCTTCGGCGATGTCGATGTCGGTGATAGTGGAGCGTATGCCTCGGAGTTGCGCAGACGGCGCGGGGGAAACGGACGAATGCCCCGGGATGCTGAATTTCAACTCCCCTCGTTGATGCTTCGGCGACTGTTACAGTTTCAAGTTGTTTCGTTTTCTTCCTTCGACTTATTTTGCTATTTTTTTTTCGATTACTGTTCGCCCTGTTCTTTTGGACCTAGTAACGGACCCTCATTGTGGGACTTCAAGTTATTATTTTTCCTTCCGTTCTTTTTTCGTGACAATCTTGTAAACAAGGTGGTCACGTTCCATTTGACTATTCATTTGTACTCTCCTTGTGCTAGACGGGGTTTCTTCCCCAAACTTCGGCAACTACCTCTTGTCCCTAACCGTATGAGAATCCAGCCAGCAGGTTCATTGGACACCTCACGCCGAACGGCAGCATCGTCCTTCCGTGTCGCCAAACCGAGCTCACGCCTCCGAGTCAACGCCTCAATTGAACACTGGGCGCCATGATGGTTCGAGAGAGAGCGGAATGACTAAACAGAAGGAAAGTGAGACTGTTCTGTGTGAGTAATCTGGTCACCAGACTAACACTTTAGTCAAGAGAGAAGGGGGCCTTATCAAAATGTCCCTGCGGAATTAATCAGAACCTTGAAGGTGGCGCGCGCCCAGATGCCCTGATGACTGGTCGCCTGCGACCTGACCTCCTTACACCTGAGACACGATCAGATATGTACCTACAACTTAGTCGCTACATATTTGTAAAGAGATGGCGCCTAGGTTAAAGAAAATGTTTGCAATAAATATTGTTTAACAATTTGAGAAAATATAGTTCAC
>JBBPRR010000169.1:0-36842 GCA_038093115.1 Hortiboletus flavorubellus
TCCTGGGTACTTGATGAAGGGGTGGCACCTGTCCAAGGTGCTTGATAAGGGAATCTACCCTTGAGGAAGTGAAGAAAATAAAAAGATAAATGCATCAAGCATAGTTGCAAGTTGGCAGCTGTTACAAAATGTACTAAGATGTACAGTATCATGTGAAATCTTGCCATGAGTGCCAGATTAGAAATACCACTAAAGCTCATATTCCCATTATTACCCCACCACCAGCTACTGTATTCACAAAGATTCATATAGACATCATGCACATGCCTATAGAAAAAGGGTATCAAGCAAAGATGACTTATTGAAGTATGTTGAAGGCAAAGCTCTATGACAAGTATCTGCCTGAGTAGTAGCCCAGTTTGTGCTAGATAATATTATATACAGATATGGAGGTGTGGGAAGGATAGTCACAAACAATGGACCTGAGCTTAAAAGAGCCCTATCAGACATACTTGTACAACATGGAATCCCTCAAGTGTTTATTAGCCCTTACAGTTCATAAGCTAATAAAGTGGTTGAGCAAGGCCACTTTGCAATTAGAGAAGCTTTAGTAAAGGCTTGTAAAGGGAAGATACACTTGTGGCCAGAAAAGCTACAAGCAGCCTTATTTGCAGACAATATTAGTATATGATGATCAACAGAATATTCTGCATATTACCTTTTATATGGAGTTAAACCAGTATTGCCTTTTGATTTATGGGAGTCAACCTTCTTAGTTGAGGAATTTGACCAAGAACTTTTCCATGAGGAATTATTAGCACTACAGATAAGGCAAATAGAACAATGGGAAGAAGATTTGGAAAAAGCCATAGCAACCTTACAAGATTCTAGATTGATCTTTAAGTGCCAATTTGAAAAGTGATTTGAAACCAAATTGGTGCAAGGAAGCTATGCCCCTGGAGACTTAGTCCTAATCAGAAATACAGCAGTTGAAAAAGAACTGAATAGGAAAACTAAGCCCAGGTATCTAGGACCATACAGAGTAATCAGGTAAATTCAAGGAGGAAGTTACAAACTAGCAGAAGTTGACAAAGCTCAACTAGTTAGACCAATTGCTGCATTTAGAGTAATACTTTACATACAGAGGCACTTCCTAACAAAGTTAAATAAAAAGGGAGAAGAGACATCATCAGAAGATGGAGAGCCACATGAGTGCAAACTTAATAAACTACCCACAAAGTCTAATACCACCAATAGTGACAGATCTAACACAGAGTCAGACATCAACTAAAACTGCACATACCACTAGCCTCCTATCAGAGTGGCAAATTCATTTCTGCTGACAGAACTTGCATATTCAGAATCAATTATGGCAGGTTACCTATCATTGGGTAGCTCACTTGCTTACTAAGCACCCCACCCAAATTCACCACTTCACATTTGGTCTCATGCCCTTAGCTCAGCCAACTACCCATATGAACCATATAACCATTTCTAGGACTAGTCTAGAGGAGATTATAGTAATACCCTCAGCTACTGAGTATACCAAGTGTAGATCTGCTTGTAAGAACATACAAGAAATAGAATACAACAGAGAAGAACTACAGGCATTAGAAAAGTGTATTCTAAGAGCCCTAGACCCTAATCAAGGAAGTACAATATCAGATTACCTAACAAGTCCAGCTATATTGCTAAACTCATCTGAAATTGGCCAAAACAATATCAAACAGCAACAACCCATTTAGGAACCATTCTCACAATATATTAAGAGATCTAGACCTGCTAAATGTACCTGGACAGGCCCATCAAGGGCCACAAGAGCAAGATTCATCCCTATATCCCCATGCTTCACCCTGAATGAGGAACAATGAATTTGAGTGGCAGAGGATATTAAAAGATCTAGCTCTACTGAATGGAGTCTTGGAAATCCATTCCTGACAAGTACACTAGGAAGAATATTGGACAATGGTATTATTACTGAGTCTGGCTGGAACTTACAAGGTCAAACAATATATTCGCAAGATGTGCTGTATGTACATATTATCTAATTCATCAGACCAAGAGCAGAATCTACAGACAATTGACTCAGCATTACTATAGATATCACTGATAGAATCTATCCAGCCATGTATATTACTTAGGTGACCATGGAAGCTGTAAAACTTACCACATTCTGCTATTGCCCATCACATTCCATCAATCCTGCCACTAGTAAGCACGACTTGCCATCCAGCAACACAACTTATTCCTTTCAAGAAAACAAACATGGCTGCAAACCTGTGTTTCCATCACAACCAAGCCATTGGCATGTTTGTTTATGTGCACAAACTCAGCACTCATACTAGCTTGCCATGGGACATGAGTTCATTTGCCCTTCCAGCAGTGATGATCAGATCGCACTATACGCTTGAATGGAGGAAGATCCAATATTTGTTGGCCACCTATCATGCATCACTGGACATTGGCAAGGTTGCATCAATATCCAATTTACCCCCCTCACCCCACTATTATCACTTAATCAATAAGATTTCAGATAAATTCCTACTTCGTATTTTTCTTGATCTAATCTGTTTAATTGCTATACAGTCATTGATACACCAGTTTCAGTTACAGATAGATCAACAGCTTCAAATAGATAAGTGTCTAGATCACCTCATCTCTGTATACTATTTTCTTACCCTTACACCCACACTAAATGAGGTGTACCTCAGACCCCTTACTTCCCACAACATTCCTAGTACATCTGTAGTGGTTACAGTTCTGTTCTTGCTGTAGGAAACTCTTGTTCTTAAATACTATTATAAACAATAAGGAGCACTAGCAAAAATGGCAGAACCAATTGACCTTGATATAACTATCTGGAATTTGAGCTTATATTGCAATTTATGTGATCAGATTGTTGACACACTATGTAATTGGTTGTATGAGCATACTCTCTCCTATTATCATGCTACTATACATGTAGAAACGGAAGGGAGAGAAAGAGAAACCCTTTGAGCTGATTGGCATTGCCAACATTGCCTAATCATCTATCAATATGCTACAGTATTTGTTGAGACCTACAACAATTTATATATCCAAATGAGAAATCTGGATTCTGATGGAAATCTACCAGAAGAAAAAAGGCAAATAGATCTTGTAGATTTGTTAGCACCACCATTCCATCCAATTGCTGGAAGGACCATAGCTGAGATCCTTTGTCAATTTACTGAATGAGAGCAATCCACACAACCAGATCCCAATCCTCTAGAGCATGAAGCTCAAGTTAACAGAGGTACCCTAGCTAATATTACCAATATCATTTCTTAATCCTGAATTAGCTACTAGTCAAGTAATTTTTCTAGTTTTGTAAAGGTACAGCCATTACCCATATTCCTATCACAGTATCTACATATCATTGGAGATCAGTACCCCTAAATACTGTCATACATAATAGGGAGCTCTGGTCCAAACATATTACTTTACTCAAGCAACAGCCATAATACCATCAGACACAAATGGCTGATGCTAATGGAATAGTACAGGAAGTACTAGAACTTCACAAACAGCAGCAACTACTTGAACATATCTTACAATTTTTACATATCAAGCTCATGTATCACGTTTGTGAGCAAGGAGACAACAATTAAATTCAATACCATGCAACTGTACAAGTGATTACCTATGGTAGAAACTAAGGAACACCTACAGTGCAATGGCATTGTATTTACTGCCATGCAATCTACAAACATGCCCGTCTTTATAATCAGTATCACAATGACCTATATTCCTGAATTAGATAGGCTGACCCAATTAGGCATGGACTGTTAGAAGATACAATGGAGTTAATTCATTTCTTAGAACCACCATTTCCCCCTATAGCAGACATGGAGAGAGTTTTTTGTGAATTGACTTAAAATGAACCATCCCCTGAATTAGAGGAGGAAGAAGCTTTTCCTCCTAATCAAGGACAGCAAAGGGCTAATGGAAGACCCCAACTAGATTATCCTTGATTGAATGAACAATTGGAGATGATTGTTTTCTGTTCCCTGCAGATGACCTGCACCAAAATGTTTGGATGCAGATACTTAGTTATTGTATATGTGATGCTAGATATTTGACCCGAGATTTGGGTTTTCACCCTATTCCCACAGTCCAAATGCTTATCTAATTGAGGGACATATAGAACATTGTGTCTAGTATATACCTCTATTTCTCCCAACATACTTTTATTATTATCTACAAGTATATAGCGAACCATTTTCTTAATATCTCTTTTACCCTTAAGTACTTAGCAAGGTGTTAGAGAAGCAAATTGAGCATGTGACCATGCACAACATGAGTCATAATGAATCATATTGAGTCAAAGTGAGACAAATGAGAATTAACCAAACCACTACCCCTAGACTAGCAAAATAATCATGTGACCTGCACAGCATGAGTCATAATGAGTCATGATGAGTCAGCATGAGTCATAATGAGTCATGATGAGTCAGCATGAGTCATGATGAGTCAGCATGAGTCATTGCCAAGCTAAAGGCTATTTTTAGCTCATTGAGAGTCATTTTCTAATAGGGTGGGTCAAAGTGAGTTAGTATGAGTCATATCTTGGCACAGCCACCTCAGAACTGAAGGTAGCACAGCCACATGTAAATTACTATATAATGTGTGTGATTCAGCCTAATTTGGCAGGTTTCCTTTTTTAGGAAAAAAAGTTCCTATTTGAGTAAATCTCAATCAATGAGTGCTCACAAGTATATCCCTTTACAAACAAATAGTGAGGCTGTGTAGAGAAGTTCCCACGCTATAAATAGAACCACTTAGACCCATGGTTAGGAGTATACTGTATTCCTTAGGATAGGGACAGTTAGGGCATCTTTAGGAAGAAAATTCCAAAATGAGCAACTAAAGGAAATAGATCCCCAGCTATTCGGGAGACTTAATAGTTTATTAGTACCTTGGGAAAGGGTCAAGTTGAGCATTTAAGCTGATTGCCAACTCCTTAGTGCACAATAGATTCAGTTTAGGAAAGACTGTTCTATGTGACTAAGAGACATATGTGAATCAATAGTGAGAGTGAAGCATATTTATACTACCTACCCAATTAAGCATTCCTAATTGATTGGAGCTAATTGGAAGTTTTTAAGAGCACATCTTAGGGAAGTAACCCTAGTCACTATCAAGTATTCTTCTAGCAACCCAAAAATTGTCTAGACCATTATCCAACTAACTAGTACATTTCATACATCATCCCAACAGAAACTCAGACCCTCAACATATTGCTGAACCCAAATTCCCTTAACCTTATTGAAGATTGATGAACAACCCATGTGCCTGATAGTCAACCCCTTTCTATGAGATTGATACTTGTTTCTAATACCAACTTGACCAGGGAATAGTACTCTCTTCATCTTGCTTCAGATTAGCTATCCATGGAGATAAGATTGGTTGTCTGGTAAGTATTTCTTAGCGTTTCTACTGATCTTATCTAGAAAAAAGACAGTGTCACATAATACTCATGGGAAATCTCTTTCCATTTTAAATATATCTCAGGCTAATATAGCTTGCTTTAATACATTTGACCAGCATCACTCTGGCAAGTTCAGTACCCATTGATCAAGGTTCAGATCCATAACAAACATGAAACTGAGACTACTAACATGTGCTCTGTGAATTTTTGCAATCTCAAAATAATGTTTTTAAATCATGTTGTCTGAATTTGTCAAAGTTCATCATAAAATGCACATTGATGAACTAATGTAACATATAATGGGGTCCAGCAAGACTGTAAATGATGGAAGAGAGTTTACTATCATTGCAAAAAATGTTATGACCATAAATAATGTACTAGGAGGTTTTGTTTCAAGTGCCAGTGAATGACTGTACTCATTGCAACAGTTTTGTTGCTAATGTTGTAAAGTATGGAAACTCTATGTTGTCATAAGCTATTACATAAGAAATGAGTCATGTGATGCATAATAAGTTCAACATGATGTAAACACATCCAAATACCACCACTTTGTCTACTATTACCATCATGAAATCCCTCTCCATTGAACAAACCAACTAAATTTTTCATTTTCTGAAATTGGGTCAATCAACTCAACAAATCTCTCATGGTATAAACCACTTCACCATCAGTAGACTTCACTTCAAACTTTGTCCTAACTTGCCCAAAGCCTTTGGTGGCTGTCCATTCATCATTACTCTTACTAATATATGATATGCCATTTATCTTATTGGAACTGAAAAGGCTGAAAATGCTGTTCAGATCACCAGATCTCTTCAGGATGTCAAGAACCATCCTATCTCTACTCAGACCATCCATTATCACCTTAGAAAAAGGGTATGAAGGCTGTGGTGGAGAAAAAGTGTCCTTGCTTTCTATAGAGCATAAACAGGCAAGATTGAATTTTGCTTTCAGTCACCAGGATTGGACTATGGAGGATTGGAAGCATGTTATATGATCAGATGAGATCCAAATTAATCATGTTGGGTCAAATGGCAAGAAATGGGCATGGAAAAAGGCAAAAGAGGGCCTTAGTGACAGACTTGTGAAAGGAACTGTTAAGTTTGGAGAAGGATCAGTAATGGTATGGGGCTGTATGATCTGGGAAGGGGTTGGAATGGCTTGCAAGATTGATGGTAAGATGGATGCTGACCTTTATGTGCAGATTATGGAGGAGGAACTTCAGCAAACCTTGCAATATTATAGCAAAACTACAGAGGACATTATTTTCCAACAGGATAATGACCCAAAGCACACCAGTAGAAGAGCCAGGAAGTGATTTGCTGAGCATGGATTTGAGGTCATGGTATGGCCTGCTCAATCTCCAGACCTTAACCCCTAGAGCATCTATGAGTTATTCTTAAAAGAAGGCTGGCAGAGTATTTTGAGCCACCCAAAGGGATTATTGAGTTTGAGGAGTGCATACAAATAGAGTGGGAGTGGATTGGGGTGGATCAGTGTCAGTAATTGATTGAAAGTATACTTAGAAGAGTTCAGGAGGTCATCAAGGCTAATGGAGAATATACTTCATACTAGTTTGTAATGTGCTTAATATCAGCAACAAAACTGTTGCAATGGGTATCCTTGATTAATTTGGGAATATTGCCTGATAGAGTGGGAATTACCTAAGAAACATATATATATATTTGAAAAGCCCTTGATCAGGGCTTTCTAATGATATCCAGGTCCATGGATTCAGGATCAACACCTTTCAAGTTATTAGCTTGACAATCTAAATGTTGCAAATATTGCAATAGTTTTATTGTTCAGTGTATGAAAAGCTTAAATCCATAGAACATATTTGGATGTTTCAAGAGTTCTTTTTCAAATAAATATTCTCTTTTACCAATTGAAAATTAAATGATGATGACTCAGCTGGTAAATTTCTATTTACCTACACATCAGGAACATTTAACCTTTGCTTGATTCCCCTTTCTCAAAGAATGCAAAACTCCCACAGACTTCATCCTTCAGTTACCTTCCTGAAATCCCAAAAAATGAAGTCTTCGTATGTAATATCAACTTTACATGGGAAATTATATTATCTATCCAAGTCACACCTTTGAATGCATGCCACTCTCTTACAAAAGTCAATACCCTGCTTGACAGTGATGCAAATGCAATCTTTATTGACAGATCTTGAGAAGAGAAGCTCAAGTTACCCTTATTTAAATTATGACATGCCATTCCTGTTTTTAACATAAATGAAACAAAGAACTCTACAAGGAATATCATACATTCAGTGGACCTCATAATCAAGTATTAGAGTCATTGTGAAAATATTACAACTGAAGTAATGGATTAGAAAGAATGCTCTGATTCTTGGATTCTCTTGACTAAAGTGCCACAATCCAGAAATTGATTGGATCAAAAACTTAATACACATAACATGTTGTCCAAGATATTGTCACACCCTCCAAGATAAGCTAGTCTTCAATACCAGGTTCACATCACAATTTATGTCCTAGTGAATGAGCCAAAGATGGATGTAGTGGCAGAGCAGCTCATCTCCTTGCAGTATTATGAGTACATATTTAAAAATATTGAGCAAAGTCAAATCTAAAAGGATACTGATAAGAAAACTGTGGGATCACACCATCAACCTCAAAGACACACTTTAACTCAAGAAAGGTCTTATCATTCCTCTATTCACACAAGAATAGGAGGAAGTCACCACTTTTCTAGGTGATCAACTGGCTAAAGGATATATCTGTTTTTCCAAATCTCCTCAAATCTCATCAATATTCTTTATTCCTAAGAAAGATAACAAAAAGCATATGATATAGAATTATCATTATCTAAATGAACATATAGTTAAAAATAACTATCTGCTATCCTTAATTTCCAAATTGGTAGATAAGCTAAAAAGGGCTAAGCTATTTACAAAGATGGATCTTCAAGGGGGCTACAACAATGTCCATATCAAAGAAAACAATGAATGGAAAATTGCTTTTATCTATTACAAAGGAGTATTCAAATCCCTAGTCATATACTTTGGGCTATGCAATTTCCCTGGCACTTTCCAAGCAATGATGAATGAAATATTCACTGAGATGGAAAACATGATCATGGTCTACATTGATAATCTTATGATATTTACTAAGACAAACAACCAAGATGAGCACAATAGAGTTATATATGAAATATTATGAAGATTAGAGGAAAACAATCTCTTCACTAAATTTAAAAAGTGCTTCTTTTTGAAAAAAAAAATTGAATTCCTCAATATAATGATTGATGTTGATGAAATTAAAATGGATGATTCAAAAGTCAAAAAGTGAAAGCCATTTTAAAATGGCCAAAGCCAAAAAATATCAAAAAAGTCCACAGTTTCCTCAGACTTGCCAACTTCTACTAAAGGTTTATCAAAGACTATGTTCAGCATACTTGTCCCTTGAATGATCTATTAAAGAAGAAACAGCCCTTGGAGTAGAAGAAAGCACAACAAGTCATGTTTGACACACTTAAGAAACATTTTACCACAATACCTGTGTTGGCTTTCCCAGACATTGATTGTCAATTCTGCTTAGAAATTGATGCCTTTGACTATGCCATAGGGACTGTACTTTCTATTCTTAAAGAAAACAAGTGGCACTCAGTTGTCTTTTCTAGTCATACCTAGCATGACATCTGCCAAATGTAATTACTTTATTACCAATAAGAAGATGTTGAGTATCATCCAAGCATTGGAAATATGGTGATACTACCTGGAAAGCTCTTGTCACCAGTTTGAGATTTGGAATGATTATGCCAACTTGAAATATTTTATATAATTATAATCTCTAAATTGTTGCCAAGCCCAATGATAGCAATAGCTATTCCAGTTCAACTACCTATTCATCTATAAGCTCAGCACCACTGACATTGAAGCTAATGCATTCTCTAGAAGAGAAAATCATATGATTAGTATTGAACATGACAATGAGGGAATCACGATGATTTTGCCAGAGTAGATATAGGTTCTACCAGTCATAATCCATAATGAAGGCAAACAAATCTTACATTCTATTATGAAGAAGTTGCACATGTGCAAAGAGAGCAAAGTAAAGAGATTATATAAGAAGCATGGAATATGTCATGTTGATGAGGTTTTATATATCAAAAAGAAAAAGTCTTTGTTTCTAATGACAAATCCATTTGCTTATCTATTATGAGATCTTATCATGACTCACTAGTTGCTGGTCACCCTGATTATAAAAAAATCATAAAGCTTTTTAGAAGAAGTTACTGGTGGCCCAATATGATTGTTTATGTCAAGAATTATATTACTCATTGTGATCACTGTGCATACATGAAAGAAGGCAACAAAGCTTTGGCAGGTACATTAACTCTTCTCTCTATTTCAGAAGATTCCTGGCAGAATATTTTCATCAATTTTTCTATCAATTTTCCCTCCTCTGGCAGTCAACTCCTCCTCATTGTTGTAGATCAGTTCTCTAAAGAAACTGTATTTATTTCATGCAACAAAACAATCACAGCTGTTATATATCATGCCAACCCCTATTGTATGTATAATATGTACATACATTTATATAGTATATAAAGCCCCCCAAGCAGTAGCCAAGACTTCCCAGTTTTACCCTCCTTGAAGTCTTTCCTTCTGCTCCTTTGGCTGACTCACTCCCCTCTCTCTATCTTTATATGGGTTGATTTCCTTAAACTATGTCCTTTAAAAGTTAGTTATCAAGTGTACTCAAGAGCAAGCAGCCTTGGAAAGAGCTTTAGATTGTTTCAGTAGATACTTAAAGCTTGATGTTAGTGCTTAAAAACTCCAATCTAGTTCTCTTGATGTTTTTCCCTAAGCACTATAAGAAGGACTTTCCTGTGGCCTAACAAGCCTTCTCTTTTATCTCCCTCTCAATCCAAGTTACTTTTGGCAACTTCAAGAAGTTGATGTCCTAAGGTTGTTTTAGAATATATATATGGACTGATCATTGGATCATTTACTGGGTTCATTTTGCCCTGTCATCTGTTGGTTTATGGGCAATTGCTGATTGTAACAGCTGCCAACTTGCAACTATGTTTAATACATTTATCTTTTTATTTTATTTACTTCCTCAAGGGTAGATTCCCATATCAAGCACCTTGGACAGGTGCCACCCCTTCATCAAGCACCCAGGATAGGTGGTATTCCTTATTAGACACCTTAGACAGGTGCAATTTCCTTATCAACTATACTAGGCATGCACAATCAAGCTACTATGCATCAGAAGTGCAATCAACTCACATTAGATATGTGATAACTCTTATTTACTGATTGCTGGCAATCTCTATTTAACCTCTAGGATGATCTGGACCATCCTCCTATGTTTCACCTCTTCACTATGTGTTAAAACTGGAACTCCAGTATCAACTCCGGAATGCTGGAGATGATTGGAGGAATAGAACTTGGCTTTACTGTATGTGGTGCACCCTTACAAGAGTTCAGTCCTGGTCTTGCGGAGATCAGAGATAAGACTTAAGACATTGTCTTCTTTCTAGAGAAGACAACAAAGAACCAACCAAAATAGGTGATTCCTAGATAATGTGTCTTGTCTCCACAGGCTAGAACACTTTGCTCAAGGGAAGTACAAGTAGTGTACCCTTGGTGGAGTTAGAGGTAATGGATATAATTCTGAGTAGGAAGGAAAAATCTAGTGTACCAGGAGCCGTGGTTTGTTTGCCAATCCTCCACATAAGTTTACAAATTGGTTGTTAAAGATGGTTTCAGACTATGGTCTGGTTAGTAAAGGTGATCCTAGGTGAATTACACACCTAATGAGCTTGAGATAATGGCAATAGGTTGCCTAGTAACCGTGGAAACTTGTACTTGAATAGTACGAAAGGTGGGCGATTTAGGAACTTGGCCTAGGTTTCACCTAATGCTAATGATTTGTGTGTAGGGAACTCCTGGGAATATTGCATCCAGAAGTGGTGCTTAGGTAAGCAGAGGGTCATGTCAGGTTGCTTAGTCACTCAACCAGTTATAGCAAACTCAGTCTTGTTGTGTACTAAGAAGCTACAACTAAATGTCAAAAGTGTAGACTTAGGCTAATCCCTTAGGATAGTAAGCCTAGGCAAGATAGGGGTAGGAGTCCTATAGGTAGGTCGTCCTAATGAGCCCTAGCAAAGATTTGCTTAGGGAATGGTTGATGGTTAACTTCGCGTTTCATCCAGTAGACTTAGAAGGGTTATTGTAACTCAATCTTACATATTGTCTTAACTAAGGAGTGGGCAAGTTGGCTTAGAGAGGTGAAGTGTAGTCCTTATTTGGTACTACAGGATGCTTAGGTTACTTACTAGGGACCAGATGCCTTTTGTTGCCCAAAAAGGGGTTTCTCTCAAAATGATAGTTTTAGAAACTTGTCCTTTATTTAGGTACAAGTCCTAATAGCCTAGTAGTAGTTCTAAACACCTATTTACTTCGCTCTGGGGTACCCTGCCTTATTAGATCTTATTAGGTTTCCCAGGGGATCTCTTATCAGATGAATTTATCTGAGGTAGAAAATAAGATGCTCTTTATAGGTCAAAATGCTCCCCTTTATATACATAAATACAGGAGGCTGTGCTAGCCAATCAGAGGGCTTCATGGCTTATAAATTAAGGCGCAATCACTTAGTAATGCCAGGCACAAGCTGTCAAATCCAGGCACACTAAGGAAGAGCA
Organism: Hortiboletus flavorubellus; assembly: GCA_038093115.1. Classification (NCBI taxonomy): domain Eukaryota; kingdom Fungi; phylum Basidiomycota; class Agaricomycetes; order Boletales; family Boletaceae; genus Hortiboletus; species Hortiboletus flavorubellus. The sequence goes on from JBBPRR010000169.1 coordinate 12,074, forward strand.
CTTTGAGCAAAGAAGTCCAAATTTGGAGTGCTCTATCAAAGAGGCTGGCTATGCTGTGCAGGGCTGTACAGACTAATGGGGACAAGGTCACATGGTAGCTAGGGGTCACATGATCACTTCATCTCACTGGCACTTAGCTAAGCAATCAGATAAATAAAGAGAAATCAAAGAAATAGTATGTTATGTACATATTTGCAAGTGTAAGGGTATGACTAGAGAGATTAATGAATATCTCAATGACCAGTAGGTGGAAAAATCTGGAAAAATAGGGGTATATAGCTCATGATAGGGGCTTTCATTCCATATGGTATCAAAGGATATTGTCCACAGGAAGCTGTGGAAATTCTGCTTCTCGGGTGACTGCTTTGCTATGTGTGTGTATAAAACTAGTTTTGTGCAGGTCAACATAGAGATGTCAAGTCAAGCAGAGATGTCAAAGGAGAGCCATTGAGACTCAAGCAGAGATCAGGAGAATTATTCTAGTTAATATTTGAACTAAGGAGTACAGGAGTGAAATTGGAGGCTTATATATAGAGTTCGAGAATGATTAGTAAATGGAGTCATAAGGGATTGGTAAGAGAATGGGAATCAGGAGTAAGTATCCTGAAGCTGTGCTCTAAGCAAGACATAGGTATGGAGGTAAGTAATAATTGGAGCTAGTACTAAATAAAAGAAACAAGAAACAGAGATGAAAAGAGATACTAAGTACAAGTCCAAAGTCCAAAAACAAGTCCTGCATAAGAATACAATGGAGTTCTTGATGATAGGCCTGGAGGGTCAGAGTTGAACTTGGGCAAAATATGGGATATGACACTATATCACCATGTCACCCCTTCACCCCTTCACCCCTTCATCATATCACAGATTACTTCTCCAACCCTTCACATCTTCACTCCTTCACCTCTTCACCTCCTCACCTCTTCACCCTGTGGTATGACTATACCTTCTCTTCTGATCACATATTATTCTTCCATTCTTGATCCATGCCTTCTCCTCATGCCTTTCATGTGCTGCTATATTCATGCTTTTCCATTTATGATTATTTACTAATTTATAATCGTTACCACACCCTCATGATCAGAGTTATGCTTTCATTGCATTACTTTTATATCTTTCCCTCATGTTTCTACTTCTTTTCATGCTTTCCCCTCATGCCATGCTTCTTTGCTTCTCTTCCATTCTATGGCTATACTAATATGTACATGTATTGTACACATGTTCAGGAACTCATTTATCTATAGATCTATGTATGCATAACATATATATATATTTATGTAGTATTATGCGAAGCATACACAAAGGAAATTCTTAGGACTTTATACTTTCCTGGAGGTACTCACGAAGAGACTCAATGTCAGAGAAGGATACAAGGACAAGAGGTCAATGGACAACTGAGTTTTCTTAGGATGAAGACTAGGGTTTGAGTTGATTGGATGTTAGGACACAAGAGTATGCTGTTATTATATAGAACAAGTATAAGGACTACTGGTACAAGGCAGCTTGATATAAGTACTAGGAGATGTGTCATCATGGAAGGCAATGGAAGGTAATGGAACAATGAAGTAAGGCAGCACGTCATTAGTAACTAAAGAGGAAAAAGAAACTACAAGGCTGATATATGTAAGAGAATTGGCCAAGGAGATCACTGTCCAAAGAACAAGAGAGAAAACAATAGAAGGAATCAAAGAAGAACAAATATAGGAGTTAAAGGGTTTACAAAGAATAAGCTGAATCCCATACCATCTGAAATTGTCATATCCCGTATTTCGTCCAAGTTCAACTCTGGCCCTCCGGGCCTATCATCAAGAACTCCGCTGCGTTCTCACGCAGGACTTATCTCCAGACTCCAGACTTGTACTTAGTATTCTTTTTTCGTATGTCTCTTGTTCTCTTATTTAGTACTAGCTCTGTTTGTTACTTACCTCTGTACCTGTGTCTCGCTTAGAGCATAGCTCCGGGATACTTACTCCCGATTCCCGTTCTCTTACCAATCCCTTACGACTCCATTACTAATCATTCTCGAACTCTGTATATAAGCCTCTGATTTCACTCTTGTACTCCTTAGTTTGAATATTATCTAGAATAACTCTCCTAACTTCCGCTTGAGTCTCGACGACTCTCCTCTGACACCTCCGCTCGACTTGACGTCTCTACGTCTTAAGTCCTACCTCCCATCTCCGCAAATCCAGGACCGAACTCTTGTAAGGGCGCACCATATATGGTGAAGTCAAGTCCCAATCCCCTAGTCATCTCCAGCATTCCGGAGTTGATACCAGAGTTATGGTTCTAACAGAAATAGACCTAAAAAGAGGTGTACTTGTCATGGGAAGCAAAAGAGATAAAGGCGATGAAAAGGAGAAAAACTGTAATATTATTCCCTTTATACAATCAAACTCCAGATTTAATAAAAATACCTCTAGGAAGATTTATTGTGGGGGAAGGAAGAAGAACCAAAGAGAATGGTGGATTGTTCATAAGAAAGTGTCTCAAATGGACAGTTGTCTGCCAAGTGTCCATGTTGATTACAATGTCTGCAGATTCAATCAAGGCAAAAATATTGTCCATGTTTCCAACTATGACAAAAGTCACATTGGATTCAAAGGCAGGAGGACTGAGGGTGACCCAGGATGGACATGTGGCAAATTGGACAGGTGTAATTGGAACAATTCTCTCAATAGTGATTAAGAAAATGATATTAAAAACACTCAGAAAGAGCAGATGCAGGTTGGTGAGGGTGTATGGGCATGACATGAGTAGGGGAGGATAATATCCTACTTTCATTGGGGAGGTACCTGTAAACTACTTCAACCACAGCTCAGTGTTGCATCATTAAATCCTCTGGGACTTCCTCAATGGTGGTAGAGAAGGAAGAAACAGACAAGGGGGTAGGAGAGGAGATTCAAGTGGCTAAAGAAGGAGAGTGGGAAAGAGTGGGGACAGACATAGGAGGAGGAGGGTCAGGAACTGCAGGTAATTGTACATGCTCAATGTACTGGTCTCAATTTGCCATAGGTAGAGAGAGGTAGATGCAACGAAAGGTGGGGTAGATGACAGAAGGGGAGAGGTGTTCAATGTATTGATGAAAATCATATAGGTGAAGGATAGATAAAACTCGCCAAGGGAGTGCATCCAAAGGCAAAGGCCAAACTTGACTGGGAGATCACTTGAAGCCACTTGGAAATGGTATCATTGAGTAATGGAGATCTTGTGAAAAAAATGAACCAGTTCCTGAGTGACAGTATTCTTCTTATAAAGAGGAAGGACCTTGACAGTGTGAAAGAGGACCAGATTTGCAAGGATGGTAGTGTAAAGCAAATGGGTGGCAGAGATGGGTAACAAGATAGGTGAGATTTGCCTGGAATGCAATGGGAAGGTAGATGCAAAAGAAGAAGAGAGTGATGAAGATACAACAGAAGAAGAAAGAAACAACATATTGGTTGTTCAAAAAGAAGAAGTCATAGTACAACATATGCTAGGAGGGTACTTCACAAAGAGACACTGCTCCTCAGAAGAAAGGAAGAAGAAAGATGAGAAACTTACGAAAGATGGTGAGTCCATTTATAAGAAAAAAAAATGTTAAAGGCATTGTAAAACAGACAGTTAGTATAGGGGGTGTCAAATCCTAAAGAAAGCTAGGGAAAAACTAGCAAAGACACAGGATGCGTGTGAGTTAATACTCATTCCAAGGAATCTGAGGTAGGTTAGTGGTGAGAAGGGTGAGCAAAGACTTTTCCGCAGGTGAGACAGTAAATCAGGATGAACCCAGTCAAAATAGAGAGATCTGGATAGATGAAGTGGATTTCTGGTCAAGAACGAGGACCAGATATGAACAAAAAAGGTGACAAAGTTTTGGATGAGGTGGGGGAAAGACTTAGAATCATAAGATCGAGCTGAAAAGAAGGTGCTGCATTTCCAAAAAAATACAGGCTTTATAGTCCAGACAACATCCAAGACTTAGTACACATAAGGTAACTATGAAGGACATGACCAAAGGCTATGAAGAAAATAATCTTCGCTATCACAGGTAACAATGTCGTGTAGAAAGAAACAAGAAACCATGTGCAAAGGTACGAATCGCCCTATAGTCACATATGACAACCCTTCAATGGAACAAAATAAGAATAATGAAAATGAACAGAACTAGTTACATCATGTTAGTCATCAACTGGCTGTGCCCTGGTTGGGATAGATGATTAGAAATGATGGAATGAAAGGCAGAAATGTACTTATGAAGGTTAGGTCCACTTGGATGGACATGGGGTAGGACAGGAATATTGCTGGACATGTTGGACAATCTAGAGGGTGCTGGAAAAGGGGGAAAACTCTGTATATGGATGTAGAGAGCCTCCAGCTCCTACAGCATGGTGGAAATTGTTTTCAAATTCCCATGTGTTTTCAGCTAAAGAATAACCTTTCCATGCAGTCAGGTACAAGCAGTGACCTTGTGTTCCTTTGTGGAAAATAATATGGTCAACTTTATATTCTTCTTTGGAGTCAATAAGATCTGGAGGAGATTAGGAAAAGGAGGGACTATATGCTTCAGTTTGACGATAAGGAGATAAGAGAGAAGCATGAAATATATCATGGATCTTCCATATGGATAGGAGGCAGAGTCAGTAAGTGAAGGGAGATAAGACCTAAGAAATCTCAAAATATCTGTGATGTTTGGGAGATAGTTTTCAGGAAGGATATCTAAGATAAAGATTAGTGGCTTTAAGTCATACTATACAGTATCACCAATCTTCCAAGGGGAGAATTTCCACATGGACCAAAGAGTCATGATTCAATGAGCTGATTTGTGTACCATTAAAGCTTCTTTTGGGGTGTTTTTCACAGAGAACAAACGATTTTCTAAAGTAGGAATGAATATTTTCCCTAAAAGAAAATAAGTACAAGGTTTATAGCCATAGAGGAGGGAGAACAATGAAGTCTTGATGGAGCTATGAGGAACAGAGTTATGAATAAACTTGGCAGAGGTGAGAAAATGTGACCAATTATGTGGATTATTGGAACAAAAGATGTAAAGATAGGTTTCAATTTCCTAATTGGTTCATTCCGTTTGTCCATTAATTTGAAGGTGATAGGCAGTGGAAAGATAAACATCGTATTTGAGGAGTCAGGCAAGTTCTTTGGTGAAGGCAGAAGCAAATTAAGGACCTCTATTTGAGATAATAGTGTCATGGAGGCCAAATTGCTTGAATATGAAGTTGAAAAAGAATTGAGCAACTCCTTTGATGTCAATGGTTTTGGAACAAGAGGCAAGAATTACCCCCTTTGTAAGGCCATGGTTGCACAACCAGTAAGGAATCATAACCATGAGAGAGTGGGAGATCTATAATAAGGTCAACAGAGAGTTGGTGGAAGAGCAAAGAGGAAGAGGAAGGAATAGGGAGAAGAGGAGGTGTGGTTGGGTACATGAGCACTTTGTTTTGTTGACAAACAGAGCAGCCAGCAACAAAATGGGAAATAAAAGTAAAAAAGATCAGGCCACCAAAAGTCACATTCAAAAATAGCTTTGTGCAAAAATGGCCCAAGTGACCAGTAAGAGGGGAAGAATAAATTGAATGGAGGAGAGACAATTGAGAAGCAGGTGAAACATACATACAACCTTTGAAAAAGAGATGGCTATTATTGAAAGTCCAATCAGAAAGAGAAGAATGAGGAAACAAAGGGAAGCCATTAGCAAGATTAGAAAGAGCATGAAGGATGAGGAGATCAGAGGACGAGGAATTTCATATATGATTCACAAGAAAAATGTCTAATGAAACAACCCTAGAGTGTAGCTCCCTTAGATTGCCAAAAGATTCTTTGACTTAGAGGATTGATGTAAGAAGAAGCTTGTCAAGCCAATAAAAATCCTTCTTATAGTGCTTAGGGGAAAACACCAAGAAAACTAGACTGGAGTTCTCTAGTGCTGGTATCAAGCCTTAAGTACCTACTAGAGGTATGTACATGTTGTGACCATATCTAACAATTCAGGAACAAAAGGGAAATGGAAGTGAAACATGTGTTATCAAGAAATGGAAGAGAAGCATGATCAAATGCTTCTGTGAAATGAGGAAAATAAGAAGTTTCATGCATAAAATGGAGTGAAGAAATGAAACAACTATAACACACGAGATAAGGGCAGATGTGGACAAGATAAGATAAAGATAAGATTGTCTGTTGTTATGCGTGAAAAATGTTAAGTCCAATGAGCATAGGGGTATGGGAATATACTGATCATAACACTACCCCCCTTCTAGGGATTGACTTTCAGGTGATTCAAGAGCGGTGACTTGCATTTGGTATAATTCATGTAGAAGTTAAATAACTTCTCAAACTAGGTGAAGGTCATAAACAATTTTCATGGGGCATTCAGATGGAGGATGTGGAATTTGGGGATGGTGTTCTAAGTACCAAAAAGATTCCTGAGTGGTTTTCATGTGTGATCTGTCTTCTTGAAGCCTTTCCAATGCACCAGGTATTTAAGGTGGCATCCCTTCAATCAGAAGTCAACCAAATAATCTACTTTGTAAACTTCTTTGCGATCTTCAATGATATCAACTGGGCTGGGCCGGATGACAGGTTGACTGGGCAACTGTTCCTTGTAGGATTTAATATGAGAGATATTCACAACATTATGGATCTTTATTCCCCTGGGAAGTCTAAGCTGAACTGCATTGGGGCCCATGAGTTCTATAATAGGGAAGGGGCATAGCCATCATTCCATTAACTTTTTGGATTGGCATGTCAAGTGCAGGTTATCTGTGGCTAATCAAATTTTATCTCTGACCTGATATTACAGAGCTTTGAACTGGTGTTTGTTCACTTGAGCTTTCATATGCTCTTGGGATGCCTTTAAACTATTTCTTGTTTCTTCCAAAGTCTTGCTCATCAAATCAGCAAACTCCATAGCAGCTGGCGTTTTGGAGACATGTTGTTTCATACTCATATGGGGGACATATGAACGTGTGACTTCGAAAAGGGTTTTCTTGGAAGATGCTGAAATCTTCGAGTTATATGAGAATTGTGTGATTGGAAGCCAGTCTGACCATTCTTCCTGCTTTTCAGTGCAGAACATGCAGAGATACTATTGGAGATCTCAATTCATACACTCTGTTTGCCTGTCTGTCTGTGGGTGGTGTGCAGTAGATAATTTAAACTTAATTTTGAGGCGTTTGCAAACATCCTGCATAACCTGGGCAGTGAACTGCAGATTGTGATCTGATACAATCAAACAGGGTAATCCATGATTTTTCCAAATGTGATGATGATATAATTTAGCTGTATCCAGTGCTGTGACTGTTTTGTTGCATGGGATAAATATAGTTTCTTTAAAGAACCAATCTACAACAATAAAGATGGAGTCAAAGCCGCCAGAGGAGGGAAGATTGGTAGTGAAGTTGGCAGAGATGTCCTGCAAGGGACCTTCTGGAATAGGAAGTGGGATTGGTGTACCTGCTGGGGCATAGTTACCTCCTTTCATGCATGCACAGTGATTGCATTGAGCGACATAGTCTTTAATGTAAATGGTCATGTTGGGCCACCAGTAGCTTCTCCTGAGAAGTTCTATGGTCTTTTCATAACCAGAGTGACTAGCGACCAGAGAGTCATGATAAGATTTCATAATAGATAAGTGAATGGGTTCATCATCAGGGACAAAGACTTTTCCTTCTTGGTTGCATAATACTTCATTGACACAGCATACTCCATGCTTCTTATGTAATTCTTTGACTTCACTCTCTTTGAGCACGTGTAGCTTCTTCTTAATGGAATATAGAATTTGTTTGCCTTCATTGTGGATTGCAATCAGTAAGGTCTGTATCTGCTCTGGCAGAATCATCATAATTCCTTCATTGTCATGTTCTATGCTGATTGCATGGTCTTCTCTCCTAGAGGGTACATTAGCTTTGACATTGGTAGCACCAGACTTATAGACAAATAGGTAATTGAATTGAGAGAGCCATTGTCACCATCGGACTTGGCATCGATTCAGGTTCTGAAACTGCATAAAGTACTTCAAGTTGGTGTGGTTATTCCAGATTTCAAACTGGTGACGAGAGCCTTCCAGGTAGTGTTGCCATATTTTCAATGCTTGAATGATGCTCAACATTTTCTTATCAGCAATGGGGTAGTTTCATTTGGCAGGTGTCATACTGTGGCTGGAAAAGGCAACTGGCTGCTACTTGTCTTCTTTTAATATAGATAGCACAGCCCCTGTGATGTAGTTGGAGGCATTGGTTTCTAAACAAACTTGACAATCAATATCCAGAAATGCCAATATGGATGCTATGGTGAAATGTTCTTTAAATGTGTTGAATACAACTTGTTGTGCTTTTTTCCACTCAATGGGCTGTTCCTGCTTTAATAGATGATTCAGGGGACATGCATGCTGTGCATAGTTCTTGATGAACCTTCGGTAAAAATTGGCAAGTCCAAGGAAACTATGGACTCCTTTGACATTCTTTGGTTCTGGCCATTCCAGGATGGCTTTGACTTTTGAATCATCCAATCTAATTCCATAAACACCAACCATCATGCCGAGGAACTCTACTTCCTTCTTTGAGAAGAAATACTTTTCTGATTTGATAAATAGATCGTTTTCTTCTAATCTCTGCAATACTTCATGCACAACTCTGTCGTGTTTGTCTTGATCATTGATTTTGGTAAATATCATAAGGTCATCAATATAGACCATGATTATATCTTCCATATTAGTGAATATTTCATTCATCATAGCTTGAAAAGTGCTGGGGGAGTTGCATAGCCTGAAGTACATGACTAGTGGTTCGAATGCTCCTTTGTAGCAGATGAAAGTGACCTTTCATTCATCACCTTCTTTGATACTGATGTTGTTGTAGCCCCATTGAAGATCCATCTTCGTAAATAGCTTAGCTCATTTTAGTTTATTTACCAATTGGAAAATTAAGGGTAGCAGGTAGTTATTCTTAACTGTGTGTTCATTTAGATAGTGGTAATCCTGTATCAAGCATTTCTTGCCATCTTTCTTAGGGATGAAGAATACCAGTGAGGTTTGAGGGGATTTGGAGGGATGGATATATCCTTTGGTCAACTGATTATCTAGAAAAGCAGCGACTTCCTCCTGTTCTTGTGTGGATAAAGGAATGATATGACCTTTCTTGGGTTGAAACATGTTTTTGAGGTCAATGGCATGATCCCACGGTTTTCTTATTGGCATCCCTTCAGATTTAGCTTTACTAAACACCTTTAAACAGTCATGATACTGCAGGGGTATATATAAGCTGCTCTGCCACTATATCCATCTTGGGCTTGTCTTCTAAGGTGCAAATTGTGGCATGGACCTGATATTGAATATCCTTTTCTTCTTTTTCAATTATGCAAACAAAGACTGACTTATCTTGGAGGGTGTGACAGTGCCTTGGGCATTGTGTTATTTGTACTGAGCCCTTAACCCAATCTATTTCTGAATTGTGACACTTTAGCCAAGAGAATCCAAGGATCAGAGTGTTTTTTCCAAGGTCTGTTACTTCAGCTGTCAATTTCTCACAGTGGCCCTGATATTCAATCATGAGGTCCACAGAGTGTGTGATGTTCCCTGTGTAGCAAGATGGGAACTACCTGTAGAATAATGATGCTGCCTGTAGAATACTTAGTAAATCACTATGATATTAGGATAGTACAGTAGGTACCTGTAGAATACTCAGTAAGTCACTAAGTAAGACTAAAGGTAAATGGTCCGATGTAAGGTACTGCTTATGTAAGTAGTGATACCAAATATGGAATCCTCAATCCAACACTCCCCCTCAAACACAAGGGGCTAACTATTAGCTATGAGTGTTTATCCAAATAGAAGGAAAGATGAAATGTAATGAAAGTATACCAAAAGTATCTTCAAAAACGAATGTGGTGTTGTCCATATTGACAAGTGGTGCATGGCTGTGCACTGCACTCGAGCAGTGTCCATATATGGCAAGTCACAGCTTGGCTAATAGCGCGGTTGCGTTCTTGTTGTATCACTGGATGCGTACTCGTCCTAGATCGGCTCTAGCGGCTCCACCTCCACATATCACACCTGGGGGTTGGTTTAGCATCATCCCCAGTCCACATGGGATATATCCGGCACATCCAATCGGTCTGATTCGGCCTCAACGCATCTGGTTAACTTGGTAGGTCCATTTCCTGGTACTAACCTTTCTAGATCGTGTTTCTGGATGATGCGGCATGCTTGACTGGTGGAAATAGTCGGTGGGTGACCTGGGATGGCTGAGAGGTGGTATGGATGGCCCAGGTACATTTGTTGTTCTGCATTTGTACTGTTCGTGCTGATCTCCTTCTCTTTAGCTAGCGACTTCGTTTTGAGTTGTTCTGATTCACAACGTGTGCTGCTCATTGCGCCATCTATCCGGCATTGATTTCCATTGTATCCGACTCTGTTGTGCATATTTTGGCGCTTCCAATCGCACTCGGCACCTCTGGACTTGACCTTTTCACCCCTACAGCCTCCTGACCTTGTATATCAACACAGCATGTTTGTTTCATCGACGTGCTCACTCCTGTTGCCTCTGGGGCATGTTGGAGTGCTGTGGTGGTCGCCCAGTACAGCTGCCTCGCTGCCTGGCTCGTTTGGCTCGTCTTGAGCTGTCCCAAGTGAGTCTTCTTGACATCTGTGCTCTAACTGTGTGGGCTCACATTCTGATGCATTCCACAGCTTCCTCAGCATGTTCCTGGTGTCCTCAACGTCTCCAGACACTTCCAACGTGTTTGTCTTGGCTGTGGTGCGCTTGACGTTGGTGCTCGTCAATACTCACCACTCCCCCTTGAGCTCGATGCTTAGAGGTCCGTTCTCTCATGCAAATGGTTTGGCTGGGCTGGGACATAGTGGTGGAGGCTCTGGGGGTTTCTCTGATATGTTGTCGACTGCTGTTTCACTTGGCTGATTGTTTTCTTCATCAGCTACTGTTGATCGTACATGCATGCTTACACTTTCTTTCTCCCCCGCGATCGATGCAATACAGTATGTCATTGCGCTCTCCCCATCGTCCTGTAGGACCTCTCTATAGCCTCCCCATCATCCACTATGTCCGTGCTTCGATGCGTGATGCTTCCACTTGGATTGACCTGCATGTCTGTGTGGTCTCACAGTTTGGCTTGCGACCTGCCAGGTGGTTCATCGGGCTTCCCAGCTCGACATTCATCATCATCATCGCTGCCCATGCCCTCCTCAGCATATCTTGATATCCCCAGCAACCTTGTCTCAACCCGCACCTTGCCTTCTCGTGCCCACTGGCTGGTCAAGTGGCTCTGTGGGTGTGTTTGGACAACATGTGTCGTCGCCCATCGCATCCCCAGTGTCCTCTGACTGTCTGGGTGCGTTCGTCGACTCGGCATCTCCATTGGGATGGATGCGCGACGCGCTTCGTGCGCTCGCACTGGTCTTCATTGGCCGGTCTGTCTTGCGCACAGTAAGCTATATGCCACTGCTGCTTGCCTGGCCTGTATGCTCCCCCTCAAGCAGTAGGCTCTGGGGTGGATGCGGTAGTATCGTCATGGTAGTTTCTACCCAACTGTGTGATTCGTTGACATGCTTGGTATGTGCTCAACGTTTGCTGGCATTGTCACCCGCTTGTGCTAATGGCGTGGTGTTCGACTGGACAGGTGGTGGAGGTGGTTTAATGAAATGTGGGCTGCTCGCCGGGGTCATGAGGCTTATGCTGTCTGTCATGTCAGCCATGGTCTCTGTGCCCAGTCCTTTCGCTACAGCTGCCTCTTCGTTGACTCTCCCATACGGTATTTTGCTCCTTTCACCTGCTCTCCCCTTTGTCTGGCTAACCTTCAGGTTAGCGCTCCTGTGCACACTCCACCACTACATTCACATGCCATCTCACGCGCCCACATTTGCGTTGCATCATGGGGCTGCATGCATGCTGTTGCATGTGGCATGTGCTGTGCTCTGCACGCATGTGTTGTCGATATCCACTGGTGCCGTTCGTGTTGATGTGCCCATCCCAACTGTATCGACTCCTTCCCCAGCTTGGTGCCTTGCTCCGTCTTTGGGCAGCATGTCTGGTGTGTCGCACGAACCATCCGCTGGTGCTATTGGCTTAGTGTGTGCGCTGTTGGTCATGGTGGCATCAGCAGTCTCTTCGTGGACCCATCGACATGCTGTTTGGGATCCATGAGGCTGTGTAGTGGCTGCGTGAGGGGAGTCATGCCATTTGGGTTTCCCATGTGACTTCCTTCATGAGGTTGTTTCTTCAGTGTGTGAGGAGAATCTGTTCTCGAATGCCTTTGGACATTTGATTGGACTTGATGACTGCTAGTATGATAGCATAGTCAGTCGCCGGTGTAGCACGTTGAGCTTCTTGTGCTGCCTGAATAAGTATCTTGTGGTAGTCTGACCAATCGTAGCCATCAAGATCCAAGACCTCAACTCTCAAGCCATCTTCAAGTTCGACTTCATATGATATTCTGAGGAATCTGAGTGAGTGAACTTTTGGGGTCACTGAGGAGCAGCAGGGCTCATAACCTGTAGCAAGATGGGAACTACCTGTAGAATAATGGTGCTGCCTGTAGAATACTCAGTAAGTCACTATGATATTAGGATAGTAGGTACCTGTAGAATACTCAGTAAGTCACTAAGTAAGACTAAAGGTAAATGGTCCGATGTAAGGTACTGCTTATGTAAGTAGTGATACCAAATATGGAATCCTAAATCCAACACCCTGCAGAGTACTTTGTTTCATCTACATTAAAAACAGGGATGGTATGTTGTAGCTTAAATAGGGGGAGTTTGAGCTTCTCTGCTCAAGATCTGTCAATAAAGATTGTATTTGTGCCACTGTCAAGCAGGACATTGACTTTCATAAGGGAGTGGTGTGCACTCAAGGGTGCAACTTGGATGGACAGTATAATTTCCTGCATAGGGTTGATGTTACATATGAAGGCTTTGTTTTCTGGGATTTTGAGAAGGTAACTGAAGAATGAAGTCTTCGAGGGATTTTCATTCTTTGGAAAAGGGGAATCAAGCACAAGTTTAATATCCCTGCTGTACTCACTAGGAGGCACCCCTGACATGTAGGTAAATGAAGAATTACCAGCTGAGTCATCCTCGTTTGACTCCTCAACTGGCAAAGGGGAATACTCATTCAAGAGAGAACCCTTGGAACATCCAGATACATTCTGCAGGCTCAAGCTTTTCCTGACTTCTTGCACATAGCCTCCTGATCCTTGAACCAGGTGGCTGCTTTTTCAAAACTCATACCTTATATGGACTTTGAGAAATCCTGTCTCTTTCCTTTTTCTTTTGAGGTCTGACAGGCCTCATATTAATTGTTGCTTGTGGTGCTTTTTCTGTCATCCCAGAATGTGTGCACTTCATGTGCATTGTAGCTGCTTTCTTTTTTACAGCCTTTCTTGTGCTGCCCTCCAAGCCATTTGCAGAAAGGACAAGCGACAATTGGTTTTGAACAATTCTTAGTCAAATGTCCCTCTTTGCTGTAGTTGTAGCAGCCTTTGGTAGTAGCCCTGATGTCCATGGTGTTCAGGTCTCACTTAGAGAATTGTGGAGCCAAAGCTTGCTTCTGAGTTCTGTCTCTGATGAAATCAAGGGACTCTTGTACTGTTCTGACCTTTTTGATCTCCTGGAGATAGAGGACAGGAGAGATTTGACAATTGCCTTCTTAGAAAATTTGAGCAATAATTGCTCCTTGTATATTTTTCTCCAACAATTTAATTGCATACAAAGCGTCGATGCTGGCTTGTCAGTAAAGTACTTCCCACTGGATAATGAAGTCATTCATTGGGCCGTCTCCTTGATAGCATTTGTTCAATTGGGCACATGTCCAGTCCTTTTGGTTGGTACTCCTGAAAAGCCCTTCCAGTTTGTCAACCAGGGTTGGCCAATCATATTGCCTTCCCTGTTATAGTCTTGTTTGAGCAAATCTGCCCACCTTGATTCCTTTTAACCTTAAGAGAACTGCGGCCACTGCTTCGTATAAAGTGGGGGCAATGGTATTGGCATTGATTTCTAACCAAGCCTTTATCTTGGCCCACCATTCCTTAAACTTTGCTTTGGACCTATTATACTCTCCTGGGTCTACAAAAACTTCTACTCGTCCCAATGTTCCTCCAGCTGGTGCTGCAGCAGTGAGGGCATTGACTCTAGCTGTAAGTTGGTGGTTATTAATTGTGTCATCTGATTTGGTGACTGCTTATAAGTCTGTCATTTGGTTATTGAATTCTGCCAAAATGGTAGTAATCTTGTTCTCCCATGAGATTGTGGTGTCTGTAAGAATCTGATTAATGTGTTGTGACATTGTTACATAATGGAGAGGGGATTTTCTCTACTAGGTATGGTAGCGTTTTGGTTTGCATAGAGAGTTTGGGGGATGGAGGCTTATATATAATATTTAGGGTTGTCAGCCCTGTCTTGTATGATTTGGTGGTTGGCTATTCTTTTCTTTTTAATTAGTTTCTTAATCTTTAGTCTTACTTCCTCTTTGTCATGTTCCTTCCTTTTGCAGTTAGATTCTGTGATTGGTGACAGGATGAGGGGGCTTAGGAGTGACAGGCATTCAATGGGTTCTCCAAATTGGGGTTCTTCTTCAGAGGGAAACAACTGGCTCAGTTCTTTGAGCAATGGTCAAGAGAGGGCGCTGTAAAACACCAGTCCTGTCTGTACTGCAATAGCAAGAGGGATACTAGAAAATAAGAAAGAAGGGTATGAATAGGTTCGTCCCAGGGACTCTAAAGAAGTTGGTGGGGGTGAAGGACCTGACTACATGATCCGGAAAGAAATCCAGAAAGATAGGGGTAAATCCGGACAAATCCAATCTGGAAAAATGATGAGAAAAAGTTCTGGAAAGTGAAGTAGAGATAGAAGAAAGTAGGAATATATGTTCGATAATAGAATCCAAAAATCCGGAGCAGATTTGATGAAATGGTGATGAGATAAGAGAGATCCGGTCAAGGATAAGGACCGGATATGAGTGGCAAAGTGACAAGGTTTGCAAAGACACAGCTTTACAGCAAGGAAATGGGTAATCAGTGCATATGGGTGAAAGATGTATTATCCATCGCACTACAGGGGTTTTATAGTCAAGGGAACATCCAAGACTCTTCCTAATAAGGAAAATATCAATCAGTAACCAAGTATGTCAAAGCAAAAGAAAAAGAACATTGTCCCTTCATGGGTAAACAGAAACCATGTGGAATACAATGAAAGGGTCTAGGCCTATGTCAAAGTGATACGAAAGCTCAATGAAACCAAAAGAAATCAATCCGAATGAAAAACAAAGATCTGGATAGATCTTGCATGTGCAGAGATCCAGAAACAGACAGATAATGTCAGATTGCATCAGATTGCATCAGATTGGACTAGGATTGGATCGGGTTGGACTAGGATTGAATCAGGTTGGACTAGGATTCGTTGGAATATGATTAGGAGCGATGTGGAAGTCGGTGGAATGATAGGATACAACCACAAGAAACTTTAGTTTCTTACAGCACGTAAGTGTGTGTCCAAGTAAGGAAACATGAGGTCATTCAGATCTGTGGAAAGATTGTCTGCCAGCAAGTGCTGGGATACTCTCTCAGTGGATGAGTCTACAGGGCCACCCAATCTCAAAGTGGTTGCTAATACTACGACTTGATTGATTTCCTCATCTGAGGTGAATCAAAGATCTGAAGGCCGTAAGTTGGCTTTTAATAATCTTAAAAAGAGTGTAGTGGTGTCTGGTGATTCCTGTCATTGTGGTGATAGGGTCCTTTCCACACCCTGTGAGCCTACTGATTCCGCTGGTGAGGCTGTTCGCTCTCTTACTGGTTCCAGCTCAACTACTTCTGCCAAGGCCACGTACAAAGGGTTAGGAGGGCTGACTTGATCCAGGTTTAAGGGGAAGGAGCGAAAGGATCAATGAAAGGTGATCAGCACTGGCTCTTCCATAAGCTCTGAGTGCAGCGATCTTTTGTAAGGGACACACTTGTGAGGATAGCATTGAGGTTGACAAGGTAAGGATGTAGTTGGGAGTCTAGTTCTAATAAAACAACCCTAGAGTATAACTTCCTTAGGTTGCCAAAAGATCCTTTGACTTAGAGGATTGATGTGAGAAGAGGCTTGTCAGGTCAATAAGAGTCCTTCTTATAGTGCTTAAGGAAAAACATCAAGAGAACTAGACTGAAGTTCTCTGGCGCTAGCATCAAGCCTTAAGTACCTACTAGAGATATGTACATGTTGTGACCATATCTAATGATCCAAGAACAAAAAGGCATAGGGTGAAATGGAAGTGAAATATGTGAGGCCAACACATAGTGTGGCAGAATAGAAACAAAGCAAAACATATGTGAAACATGTGTTATCAAGGAATAGAAGAGAAGTGTGATCAAATGCTTCTGTGAAATGATGAAATACAGATTTGAAACAGAGATGTGAAACAGAGAAGATGAGAAGTCTCATGCATAAAATAGAGTGAAGAGATGAGACAATTATGACGCATAAAATAAGGATGGATGTGGACAAGATAAAATAAAAATTAGGTTGTCTGTTGTTATGCATGAAAAATATTAAGTCCAATGAGCATAGGGGTATGGGAATATACCGATCGTAATATTTAAGGTATTAATAACTGCAGGATCAGGAAGAATGGAAGTATCAGCATTATTCAAAGTGGTGTCCAAGTGATCACAATGAGAAAGAGCATTAACAGGGGCCATCTGGATACCTGGAATGACTTTCCAGATGATGTTGAAGTCTTGGAGGAAGAGAAATCAATGGGCTTGACAGCGAGAAAGTTTGTGAGGGTCCTTGAGGTGGGAAAAATTCTTATGATTGGTGATGATGGTGACAGGGTGAGAAGTTTCCTGAACATACTGATGCCATTCAATGAGGGTGAGAATAACAGCAAGAAGTTCTCAATCATAGATATCATAGTTCTATTCAGCAAGGACAAAGGTATGAGAGAAATAAGGACAAGGGTGAAGATTGCCACTAGAGTCAGCTTGGAGAAGAACAGCACTGGCAGCTAGGAGAGATGCATCTGTCATAATAGAGAAGGGATGAGTAACATCAGGGATGGTGAGAACAGGTGAGGAGGTAAAAGCCAACTTGGAAGAATCAAAAGCACATTGTTGGAGAGGGGTCCAGTTTCAAGGAATATCTTTATGGGTGAGGAGAGTTAATGGGGCAATAGTGTGGAAGAAATTAGGGATTAATTTCTGATAGAAGTTGACAAAATCAAGAAAAGAGTGGATATCTTTGACAGAGGTGGGAGGTTTCCAGTCATGAATGGAAATGGTTTTTATGGGGTCCATTCTAACTTGTCCTTGGCTAATAATTATTTCAAGGAACTTGATGTGAGGGATGTCAAAGATGCATTTTTCCAATTTCAATAAAAGATCATGTTTGTGAAGACAAAGGAGGACATAGCAAGTTTATTCATGGAGTGCTAAATCACCATTGGTATGAATTCCGAGATCATCCATATAGACCTTGAGCCAACATTTCACAATCATGTCAGCAAAGATGTGATTCATAAAGGCTTGGAAGGTGGGAGGAACATTGCAAAAACCAAAGAACGTGACAGTGAGTTCAAACAGTTCAAAGAAAGTGATGAAGGTTGCTTTACATTGGTTAGATTCCTTGATTTGAATATTGTTGTATCCCCATCGTATGTCAAACTTGGTGAACCAGGTAGAGTTTTTTATATCATTAATATGTTTAGGAATAAAAGGAGGTGGATAGGCATTGCAGATAGTGTGAGAGTTTAGGTATCAATAATCTTGACAAGGGCAAAGAGAATTGTCTTTTTTGGGGACAAAAAAGAATGATATGGCTTGGGGGGATTTAGAGAGAAGGATTTGTCTGGTCTTTAGATGTTCGTCAATAAATGACTGACAAGCTTCTTGTTTCCTGGGGTTAAGAGGATAGACTTTGGCAATTTTAGGGATAAAAGATGGTTTTAGGTCAATGGTATGATCAAAGGGACAATGAAGATGAAATTAATTGTAGGTCTTCTCAGAGAAGATATCTTTACAGTCTTGACATCAAGAGGGGAGAGATATTATGACAGGTTTGTGTTCTTGGGCTAGTTAAGTAAACAACATTACTTTGTTGATTGTTTCTCCTATGGGCTCCTTCTAGGGGAGGTACTCACTAGGAGATGCATCAACTCCATTGGAATACCTTTCTACAAAAAGGGTGGAGATCTCATGGTCAACATCAAGCTTAAGAAGATGAAGAAAATAATATCAAGGAAGTTTTTCATTGGAAGGGGAAGAAGGAATTTTATTGGGGAAAGAGATGGTACTGGACATCCAATCAATCTGAGGGTTTCAGGAGTGTAACCAGGGCATTTAGAGGATGATTTGTTTTCATCCAAAAGAGACAACCATGAGCTTAATAGGTTTAGATCATTTAGCAATGTATATCAGAGGTTGAGCTCACCAATGAATGGTGCCTTTCTTGTTGGAGATTCCATCTACATTATAGGCCTTGAGGGGATTAGAAAGATGTTGCATAGGGAAGTTCATATGAGAGAGAAGTCCTAGGTTGATAAAGTTTCCTGTGGTTTTAGAATCAATGAGGGCAGTGGTGATGATGACTTGTTTTCCAATTTGTAGTTTTACAGGAAAATGAGGAGTTTGTTCATTTTGAGGGACTACAAG
Source organism: Hortiboletus flavorubellus (assembly GCA_038093115.1). Lineage (NCBI taxonomy): Eukaryota > Fungi > Basidiomycota > Agaricomycetes > Boletales > Boletaceae > Hortiboletus > Hortiboletus flavorubellus. The sequence goes on from JBBPRR010000169.1 coordinate 30,698, forward strand.
TATATGGTGAATTTTATGGGAAGAAGACATTGATGCAACTTCCTAGTTTAAAAATTCTAGCTAATGTTTACTATGGAGACTTCTTCTTTGCCAGGTTCAGATTCATTATAACATATTTGTAATACCTGGAGTATTTCACTTTTGTCCTTTCCCTTAGTTTTGAGGGAATTGACAAAAGCAGAGAGGGCAGAGGAAGTCTTGACTAGGGAAGAAGAAAAGGAGAGTGATGTAGTTTCAGCTGTATGAATGGCCTGGGGAAAGGGGGTTTCGAAGGGAGGTTTTTAATCTTGTTACACTGGGAGGTATTGTATCTAGTATTGCGGCAACAAAAGTATTTTCCTTCTTGAATGTATTTAACGTGTTTCTGGGGGGTGAGTTTAGAAAGTGTGATGGCATCAATATTCATGGTGTTGGGATCTCTGGTGGAGGGCAAAGGTTAGGTGGGAGCATAGAATTTGCCTTCTTTCAAGGCAAGGATTCACATCTTCTGCACATAAAAGGTTTTAGCTTTTTCAATCCAATTGTTGATGGTAGTGGGAATTGTTGCCATGGAAAAAATCATAATGGCAAGTTGTTGGTCAAGTCCTAGAGAAAATTTGTCCATGAGAGTAATGTCATTGGTAATTCCAGCTCAGGAGAAGAGGTTTTGGAAATTGGTGATGTATTTCTGAAAACCATCATCAATGACTCCATTGAGGTAGTGAAAGGACTTTTGCATCAGTTTTGACAGGTCATGTTGGGTAGTGGCTTTAGTGTCAAAGGGAAAGAAAGTAGACTCAAAGTTTTCCACAAACTTATTGAAGGTTTTGTCCAAGGGGAGAACATTGGTGTCAGTCATTTTTTCATACCACATCTTAGAGAATAAAACTCCATATCCTTGACTCATTTTGTTCAAAGTGGTCATGATTTTTCAAGAGTTGAGGGTATATAGGTCAGGGTTAATGGCAAAGTATGCATGCATGGCTTTAATCCATTATATGGCATCTGCTGGTTTGCTAGAAAAATCAGTAAGAAGGGCTGCTTTGAGTTTGGTGGGGTGAGACATGAAGGTAGCAAAGGGATCAAAGATCAATGGGTTGGCTGGGATGCAAGAGTTTCTTTGTTGTTGCAAAAAGCTAGATCCTGGAATTACAATGGTTTGTTTGGGTTCTATGTCAATATCAGAGTGGGGTTCTTCTTTGGGGAGCCCATAGGCACATCAAATAACTCTTTCGGTACTCATGGTTGCAGAGGGGGTTGTCCTACTCCTAGATAGGAGGGATAAGAGATAACACTCATTCTTTTGTTATGCAAAGTGTACACAAAGGAAATCCTTAGGACTTTATACTTCTCTGAAGATACTCACAAAAAGACTCAACATCAGAGAAGGATATGAGGTCAAGAGGTCAATGGACAAATGAGGTTTCTTAGGACAAAGACTAGAGTCTGAGTTGATCAGATGTTAGGACACAAGAGTACACTGTTACTGCATAAAATGAGTGTAAGGACTACTGGTACAAGGCAGCTTGATATAAGTACTAGGAGATGTGTCATCATGGAAGGCAATAGAAGGTAATGGAACAATGAAGTAAGGTGACACATTATCAGTAACTAAAGGGGAAAGAGAAACTACAAGGCTGATATAAGAGAATTAGCTGAGGAGATCACTGTCCAAAGAACAAGAGAGAAAACAATAGAAGGAATCAAAGAAGAACAAATATAGGAGTTAAAGGGTTTACAAAGAATAATCTGAAATTCCATACTGTCTGAAATAGACCTAAAAAGAGGTGTACTCATCATGGGGAGCAAGAGAGATAAAGGCAATGAAAAAGGAGAAAAACTGTAACATATAGTATATAAAGCCCCCCAAGCAGTGGCCAAGGCTACCCAATCTTGCCCTCCTTGGAGTTTTTCCTTCTGCTCCTCTGGCTAACTTGCTCCCCTCTCCTTATCCTTATATGAATTGATTCCCCTAAACTATGCCCTTAAGAAGTTAGCTATCAAGTGTACTCAAGAGCAAGCAGTCTTAGCAAGAGCCTTAGGTTGTTTCACTGACCACATGTTTAGTACCCATGAGTTCTTATGAGATAATAGTGGCATAGTTCAAGGAAACTAAGACTGAGGAGAACTAGAGATTAGTCAATGATTTTTTGTTGTGGTGGAGCAAGTAAGTTTGTTAGCTGTCTCACATCATAATTGGCACTAATTGGAAAGTGTAAGAGAATATTTGGTCTAACATTCACATTTCAAATTGAGCAAGATCATTCTGCTCAAAGGTTTATAGCAAAATCACTAAAGATATACCATATTACTACTGGTTGCCCAACTGTCATGTACACTATATAGTCCAGTGTACTATTTATGAGTGAATTATGAATTGTATGAATTGTATATTGGTCAACAGCCTTTCTTCATAGGTCCCAGTATAACACTACTTATATACTTGAACCATACCAATAAATCTTCATAATTCTTACTCATTTGAATGATATAAGTCTTTACCAACTGTTTGATGCCCATTCTCTACAGGACCTACTGTTATACAAAATATATCTAATCCATCAAAGCAATAAACTTTAACTATTTTCACCTGGCTGTGTAATATGTTTACTGACTAATTGTCTGATATTTATTTTTCAGAAGACTCACCATTATAAAGGATATATGTATAATATTGATCCAATAACTAGCCAAATCACATGATCATAAATCTTTGCAATCCTTATTCACTTGGGTAATCCATACAAACCTTTGTTGACTGACTGATGCTCATTTTTTACAGGATTTACCATTATAAAGAATATATGTATCTAACCCACCAAAGTGATAAACTTGGACTACCCTTACCTGGCTGTATGATGTGCTTATTACTAACTGTCTGACACTTGTTCTCCAGAAGATCTACTATTATAAGTGATGCATAATATTGACCTAACAGATAGACTTTGGCCATCCTAAAAGAAATATAAAGCTCTTGCTAAGAGTGCTTGCTCTTGAATACACTTGGTAGCTAACTTCTTAGGGATATAGTTTAGGAGAATCAATCCATATACAGTGGCTCAAATAAGTGTCCCAATGTTTGCATGTTTTCCACCAAAGTCAATATTCCCCAACATCTCCTAACCTGGGCCCTAACATATGAGTATATCAAATAGAGTACCTACCCTTGGCTTGCTATGGATGCCAAGGTGAAGTAATTTGGATACAATCTAATGGAATGGCAGTCATTTCAAAATGACATGTCATTGGGACACTTATTTGACCCTGTATTTAACAATTATTATATCATATGTAACATGGGTATTTGACAGCTATTGATGGTTTCTATGTTACCAAGCTGTGTAATTATATCAGTGATATAATTCCAAGCAATATAAATATCCTGTATCCCACTTCAATTGACCTCACCACATCATAAAGTCCATTCCTATCCCTATTAGAGCTAATATTATTGTTTTCCCTGAATTTGATCTTTCTACTAGACAGATTGCATCTGAGATTGATGGAGGGAAGTTCACTATGGCTAGAGTCATCAAGGAGATCTGTTAGAAAAGCAGAATGTTAAGTTAGGATGTTTTTCCAAGCTTCCTTCTCTTAACAAGAGAACAATTGTTTCTAGTATTACCTTTGAAAAGACTAACAATGTAGTCCAAGCCATCCATCTCATCAATCCTGTCCTGTACTCTTCTATCCATGCCCAAGTTTTGCAATGTTTTCAAAACTGTATTTTTAAAGACTGTGGTCAAGAAAAAGATGCCTTTCTTGTCTATCAAGTATAAAAAGAAATGACTAGACTTTGCTTTCAAGTACAAGGACTGGACTGTGGAGGGCTGGACCAGAGTTATTTGGTCAGATGAGACAAAAATCAATAGGATTGGATCACATGGAAGGATATATGTGTGCAAAAGGAGAAGTAAGCCCTTATAAGACAAGAAGATTTAGGAAATAGTGAAGTTTGGAGGAAGTTCCTTAATGGTTTGAACATGCATGGGCTGGAATGGAGTGGGGATACTTGCACAGGTAAAGAGGAGGATATATGCTGAGCAGTATGTGTTCATTCTAGGGAACACTTTGCTTTCTGGCATGAAAATTTTTGAAATTTCTAAGCAGAGCATTATTTTGTAATAGGATAATGATTTAAATACTCATCCAAAAGGGCTCAAAAGTAGTTCAAATCTCAACTCTGGCAACAATAGACTTATATATGCACTCTGTCTAGCAGAAAGATCAGATTCAGGAAAAACAATGATATTAGCTCTAATAGGGGTAGAAATGGACTTTATGATGTGGTAAGATCAATTGAAGTGGGATACAGGATATTTATATTGCTTGGAATTATGTCACTGATATAATTACACAGCTTGGTAACATAGAAACCATCAATAGCTGTCAAATACCCATGTTACATATGATATAATGATTGTTAAATACAGGGTCAAATAAGTGTCCCAATGACATGTCATTTTGAAATGACTGCCATTCCATCAGATTGTATCCAAATCACTTTACCTTGGCATCCATAGCAAGCCAAGGGTAGGTATGTTATTTGATATACTCATATATTAAGTCCCAGATTAGGAGGTGTTGGGGAATATTGACTTTAGTGGAAACCATGCAAACATTGGAATACTTACATATTTGAGCCACTGTATGTATGGAGAGGGAAAGGAGAGTGAGTCAGCCAGAGGAGCAGAAGGGAAAACTTCAAGGAAGGCAAGACTAGGGAACCTTGGCCACTGTTTTGGGGGCTTTATATATATACTACATAAGTGTATATATGTATTGCACATAAATTTATGGATAAAATGAGTCCCTGAACATGTATACAACACATGTATTAGTACAACCATAGAATAGAAGCATAACATGAGGGCAAAGTATGGAAAGAAGCAGGAACACAAGGGAAAGTCATGAGAGTAATAGAATGAAAGTATAACCCTGATCATGTGGATGTGACAAAGATCATAAATAAAGAAGCATCAGTATGGCAAGACATGAAAAGCATGAGGAGAAGGCATGAATCAGGAATAGAAAAGTCATAAGTGATCAGAAGGGAAGGCATAGCCATACCACAGAATGAAGGGGTGAGGATGTGAAGATGTGAAGGGTTGGAAGGGTATCCTGTGATATAGTGGCTCAAAAAACTGTCCACATATTTGCACATTTTTAACTAGCAACAACCCTAACCTGGACTGTTATTATGTTAGTGTATGAAATAACATACTTGCCATTGGCCTTCTATAGCATCAAGGTTCAAGGGAATTGGTTGTGATTTGATGGAATGGAAATCATTTCAAAATGATGACTCATTTGGACAGTTTTTTGACTTGAGATTTTGATTGCATATATTAGACCCTAGCAGGCTATAAAGTGATTACATACATTTGATAATGCTTCTATTATGTCACCTTTATGTAACTACATCAGCTCTCACTACACTCTCATTATAAAATCCCTCTCTATTTTTCAAAGACTATTAGAGACCGATCAACTCCTGGTGGAACATCAGAACTCCGGAGTATACACAGAGTATCTAGGAGTTTATATACAAAGGAAGAGTACAGTATTAGTAATGGATGATGGAGGACGGAGGACAGGAGATCAGAAAGCCGGTGCTGTGCTCTGGCAAGATGAATGCCGGAGCTGTGCAAGCACAGGTCAGAGGTATCTATGAATCGGAACCAAACTAAGTATGGAACAAGGAATATCATAAGTGGAATGTCAGAAGGATTTAGTCAGAGTACAGATGTCTGGAGGAATAGAGGTACATATTAACAGAGAACAAACTGGAGATTACTCCTGAAGAAGCAGAGTTGTGCCCGGAGGCTGGAGTCATGCTAGGGGTTGGCATGGTATATGACAAAGATACAATATCCTCTTTCTTGCCTCTCTTGGTCTTTCCTCCAGGAAAATTGCAGCCCAAACTGGCCTAGGGAAGTCTATTGTATGCCAGCTGCTTCAGGAACTCCAGCCAGAGAAAACTAGGCTTCATGGTGGCCATTCTTCAAAACTTACCCCTACAGTGGCTCAAAAAACTATCCACATGTTTGCACATTTTCACCTAAAGCTGATATCCTGCAACAATCCTAACCTGGACTGTCATTATGTTAGTGTATGAAATAAAGTACTTGCCATTGGCTGTCTATAGCATCAAGGTTTAAGGGAA
>JBBPRR010000170.1:0-36576 GCA_038093115.1 Hortiboletus flavorubellus
AAGCCTATAGCCCATAAGATGTACGGCGTCCCATGTCCCACCCATGTAACCCAACTAAAAAAAAATTAGACCGCAAAAGTAAGCACGCCCGCGGTGCTTTCCGTACCCGTCGGTCACCGGAACTTGGACCGTTCCGCGGGGTACGAACCTCTCGGGTATTGCCGTCACTGGCGAAGTTACCTCACCTTCCACGATGACCAACCCTTCCGAGTCTTTAGAGTTGTGGTATTGGGTACGCGGTTCACCCTTCTCCAACGTTGTCTCGATCAAAGCCTTGCCGGATACTACTATTGGGGCCCTCCAGGAGTACATCATCCAATCGTGCCACCTCCGTGTCCCCTCGAACGGCGTGTGTCTGTACAAGGTGCCACAGACACATCCTGTGAGCCTTCAGGACAGTGGATACGATGTTGTTCTTGGCGGGCTTTCCATCTCTGGTTTGGGTCAGCCCCTGCGCGTTCCACAAAAGTTAGCAAGTATATTCACGATGCAACCAGAAAAGGATCATCTTCACCTTATTCTTGGTACGTATTGATTATAACCTGAGCGTTCCAACTGCTCGACCTTAATTTTGGGTAGATATCACGACATCTCTTCCAATCACTTGCTGGATTCGAGGCGCTGGTCCCACAGACCACTTCCCAGTCGAACTACCGAAATCGGAACGCCTAGATCTCCTCAAAGTTAAGGCCAAAGAGATGTGGCCACGGTTTATTGACGTACCTGTCCCTTTCTTGCGGCTTTACAAGGTTTCCTTCAGGAATAGCGATGACCTAGTAGAGATTCTCGACAATAAGAGGGAGGGCGACCTCATACCTGCGAACCAAAGGGTGGAAAATGCCTTCGGTGACATTCCATTTTCTTCGGCGGCATTAAATGTTGTCATCGAGGCTGCGTCTCGTCAGAGTGAGCGTTATCTTGCTCGCAGCGATCTGTGCTGATCGAATCGCAGCGACCGCTCCGCCTTCGTCTTGTTGTCCTGTTGGAGGGGGGGATACGGTTCAAGGCGCACGCAAAAAGTTTCTCAGAAACAACTCGCCGAATAAACCCTCGGCCACTGCTACCCCATCGATATTTCGCGAACGGCAGGCTCAAAGCACCCAAGCTATCCCCTGTGGACACCCTCGCTCCTACGAGGACCGCATTCCTACAACCTTGTTACATCCTGTCTTCGGACAGTTTATCGAGGACACCAGGAACATTCAATTGACCGCAAACGACAATGAGCTAACCATGGATCTTGCGGGTGCCATGTCGGCTCTCTACACTGATGAGTCCAAGCGGGCCGAGAAGATCCAGGATGTCCTGGAAGCTTATAATGTTCACTTCAGTATCACCAAAATCAAAATCACCGGATATGAAACTGATGGCGACATCTCAACCCAAAATTATCGTTACGTTGTGGTTGAGTTCAAGAACGAAGCTGGGAATACCTCGGGAGAGCCATACTTTCAGACCATAGGATACTACCTGGAATCGACAAGATTGGACGCGCCTAAGATGCCAAATTCTCCCTTACCGTGCCTTCTGCTGTCCATTTTCGGTTAGTTTTTATGTACAATTGCCAACACTGCGTCACACTGACCATCTTTCCTATAGGACCATACATTGTCTTCGCCGGTGCCGCTTGGAATCTGCGTCCAACGGTACAATTGCTGTCGATGCCAATTGCATTTCACATCCATAGTACCGACACTGACAATTTCCTCGTCTTGGCACGACACATGGCTGCGTTTCGCAAAGCTATCCAAACGCTGAAGCAATATTACGATACGTTGCAACCGCCGCAATCCTTGTCGAGCATGTCGTCCCCCCAACTCTTTCCGTACCACACAGCCTACACCTCTCGGATCACCAAGACCATGGCCAAGGAAATTGTATACCAGAGGCAGCTATCCGAGGACAAGCTCATCTTTTTTGGTTTTGAAGATACTCATGACGGAGATCGGATCTGTATCAAGTTTGTTCGACGGTATTCGGTTGAGGCTCATGAACATTGCGTGCTCTTGGGATGCGCTCCCACATTGCGGGGTTTTGAAAAGATCCCCGGTGGCTGGTTTATGGTCGTTATGGATGATATCAGCGATGGACACGAAACATTATTCTCCAAGCCAGTTTCCATAACTACCAAGGAGCTCATAGCGGAAAAACTGGCGAAATTCCATGAAGCCGGCTTTGTCCATGGTGATATTCGAGATACGAACGTCATGGTTTCCAAGTTGGACGAGAAAGATTTCAATATTGTGGACTTCGATTGGGCGGGGAGAGCTAGTGAGGTGACATACCCGGCGTGTGTCAACAGGGAAATATGGAGGCCAACTGATGCGATCGATGGACAGCCAATTCTTGCAGTGCATGACATTGCCATGCTTGACCGTATCGGTCGTTGATCATAGCGACCAATATAATGTATACGCCATTTGTCAATGCAACATCAGATCACGATACCTGTAGAATCTAGAGAAAAGGCAAAAGTTTCCCGAGCTACAGTATATTGGCTATGAATAAAACTGAGTGAAAAATAGCTCAGCTCAGCCGCCGCCCGAGATGGGTGAAAGCGACTGCGATGCTTGCAAGCAGGGGAAGTATATATGTTAGGTTACAATTACCCATACTAAGTTTCCTGTAACTGTGCATCAGTAATCAACGTTATAGGAAAATGGAGTCAAAACTTGAAGCGGATATACCGCGGGAGCACTTCCGGTTCTTCCGTGACCGGAAAGGCGAAGGGGGGGGTTAGGAAGCACCGCCCCTCCCGAAAACGGGTATTAGGGGCAGGAGACGACAGCCACACCGCCAATATAGACACAAAGTGACGTGGGCTCGCAAAGAGGAGATGCTAAATCTCACGAAGGGGTATCAGAAGGGCCGAAGAAGATGAACGTCAAGTGCACGAACACGTCGACGAACCCGAGAGAAGAGCGGAGACACCCGCGGAACCACCGTCTTGAAAACAGAAAGCACAGCCGCAGACACCAGCACACTATCGCTGGAGGGGAGCGAGGAGGTAAATAGATTACCAGAGACGCTAGAAGAACCATGACGAACCGACGTGGAAGTCGAACTCGTGAGTGGATCAGGGAGGAGATTCGAAATATATCCCGGTCCCCAGGTGCTGCCGGAAAGGCTGGAGGTGGTTCCTGCGGGCAGATGAATGGAATGAGCGTACGGAGTGAGTCACTTAAGCAGTACCCAGACCTGTCATAAATATCGGAAGAGTTTTTACAGGTCGGAAGGCGTTATCGGATGGAGGTGGCGTTAAGTAAGGGTATCAGAACGACGGCGACGGCGATGGCGACAAACCCGACGGTAGAGCGATTATAACGGGTGCAGGTTCACCTACGTATGTCTATAGCGTAAAAACGACACGATTGACAACGTAGGTGAATGTGCCTTCGAGTTTGGGCGGTGGTCGAAGTGGGAGGAACGGCGTGTTAAGGGAGCATCGCTCCGTGGTTCCGATGACCAACTCGGAAGGCTCCCTCAGGGCCCAGGCTCCCGGAAGAACGGAATACTGAGGCTTGGGCTGGCACCTTTATCCCTGAAAATTTTCAACCCACCACTGGTTGAATATGGCGTAAGATCTGTACAAAAAGTGCGGTCCACTTTCTATGCACTGAGTATGTGCACTATGCAGCATTCCGTCTGGAAACGTATACAAAAAGGCTACCACACAAAATGGACTCCGCACGAGGATACACAGAACTTTCACTGAGACTGAGACTTATGTACGCCTAGTGCATTCTAATACCAAACGCTGAACAGGAACGTAATACAATAAATATGCAGGATCAACAGCTTTTGAGTAATACAAAGACTGTCTTGGTATCGCCATTGTCCCTCAAGAGCCAGTTCCGTGTGCGCGAATCTTCGACTTTCTCTTGAAACCGGCATGACCATTCCCCCTCCTCTTGCGGAAGTTGCATTGATGCCGGAAGAAACCCTTCGACGGCCCGCCAGGCCAAACATCATCTTTGGAGCCGATAACGTAGATTGGCGAGCAAGAGCAGTTGGTCCTCGCAACCAAAGATGCCCATGTCCAAAGCACACCGAGATGGGTAAAACCGACTCAAGAACATCTTGTTCAAGCTCATGACACACCTCAGATTCAAAACGAGGACAATATCTTGTTACAAGTGGATAAGCTTGGGAGGTGCCACCTGGCGTCGGCGAAAACCTTGCTTGTCGCTTTGTGTCTGATTAGGGAGAGGAGCGACATCACCCAATTTATTCAATCACGTATAAAGTGAGGAGAAGGAGTAGGGCTACAGGATTAGCTGGTCTAAGTCGAAAAGTATCGAGGGAGCATCAACTGGAGGATGAAATGATAAATCCTGGTGGTAGGATCCATTCGGGGCGCGTTTCGTGTGTTCAGGGAGCTGGCAGCACATTTGGGACATGGGTGTAACTGGCGACGAGGGGTGGTGGTTACACTTGGGGGCACATTTCGAAGGTGACGCAGTGAGCCAGGGATATGTTGGGACGCACAGGTGACAACAGGGTGGTGGGGTCCGCTCGGGCGACGATGGGAGGGTTGGGGCGTACGGCTGGCGACACTGAGTAATGTCTGCAACCCGCAATCACTGTGTCCATGACTATCGAGTTAGGAACTTCAGAGGGGATGTTGTGTCTGTCGTTGAAAACGATGACCCGTCCAGAGGGTGGCTGTTAACGAGGATCGCGTTCTAGGTGTTTTCTGGGAAGTTGGCGTCAATGTTGGACTGTAGGTTGTCTGGCACAGCGCGTGGAAGTCTGTAAGGGCAATGTTGCTCAGGGCTGGACCTGGATCTGGAGTCTTGCAGACCTGCAATAGTTTTCCTACCGTCAAGCCGACTAACCCCGCACCTGCGCCCTTCTCAAGGGTACGCGTTTCAGAGTACAGGTCTCAGCTTTTTGGATTGGTCCAGTTGGTCACGGTAATACTATGCGGCCCGTGTGCTCGCTCTCCCGTTCGCCTTTGTCGAAGAACAGCCCAACGTTTAGTACACATTTCCCTTCACTCAGAAGTAGACAGCTTTTTATATTCCTTGTATTAAATCGGAGGCAAAACTTTGAGATACGCTAAGGGCCGCTTCCGAACTGGGCCGGCACTTTGGACATTTCCGCACGTTCCGAATCCTAAATTAAGGTTGGAGGGAAGTTGAAAGCCAGGAATGACTTGCTTTTGCTATTTAAAAGTCAAGTTATATGACATTTTATACGTTATCGCGTTCCCCTCTCATTTCCCACAGAATCCGATGGCTAGGGCTCGAGGTATATCCTGCGTTTTAAAACCATCTTAATTACTACCTAATTGGCTCGAAGGCAAGAGCGGAGCGCCAGGATGTGAAGCCAGCCAAAGATGGGTCATATGTAGATGACTTAAGATGTGATGAGCGACTGCACAGGGTAGCGAGCTTCGGGAATCGCGACTAAATTAGATACACAATGAGGAGGCCGCTAGGAACGCTTTATAAGGCGTTAAGAGGGAGGGAGGGAAAGAAGAGAAACGGATAATAAAGAAGGGGAGAAAAAATCAGGCAAGGCTGTGCACTAATTGAATTGTTAGAGTAGCGTAGCAAAGGGCGGGTCATGCACAGGTCTTCCACGAAAAAAAAACCGCTTGCAGTAGTGTGGGGTGACGCCGGATGTACCGCTCGAAGGTGTCCGATTTTCCTTGGCGGACTGCTTGAATTTGAGGAGGGACGCCAGCAGCAGAAAGAGAGGTAGCGCCACCGGTACGCATCGAGTGACCCCCGATAGAACGAGGGGATGGTACCAGAGGCCAAAATAGCAAAGAATGTGATAATCCTATCATAGAAATATAGCACGATTTACTTATGCATAAAGTAAAGCGGACAATTTTGATCTGCGGGGGGACCCAACTCGGGAGCGCGGACCGACCTCGGAAACAGTCCCCCAGGCAACCGCGCCGACGGTCTTGCGCCACGTTGTCCATTATCACCAGTCTCAGTTACTTAAGTAAGGGACCGTTTATAATCCATAATAACTTGTACAAGGTAAACGTGTGCCCATAGAATCTTACCCCGCGCCATTAGGCGGAAAGTTACGAATCCGGGCGAGTCTCGGAACAGTACCTGAATGACGCATTTTCGGCCAAGTCGATCGTGGACAACGCCCGTACATCACATTGGTATATCAAATGATGTAAATTTACATATGTAGTGCCTTTTGTTTCACTCGAACTGAACGTACCGTGCCATAAACTCTGCGGATTGCATGCTGACGTTCCACGTATGGTCTAGACGCTCTGCCTTCATAAAAATAGCCTGTGCGCTATCCTTGGCGAAAGAATCCTTGAATTCTTTCCATAGGTCCTCGTGGCGCCTGTAAGTAGCACGTTTCATCTCATCAATATCGGAATCCCTGCTCAATTCGGGACTTACCTTCGCCTCTCGAGGTGTTCCGCCATCTCGGTTTCAGCATCTCCACCGTATTTGAGCTTCAACTCCTCCGCATCCTTGTCTCCGGGAGCTGCGTTTCGGAGCTCTTGGACTGCCTCCGAAAGATTCTGGAGAATTTCCGATACAATCTGGCCCTGCTGTACTTCACGAATGAACGGGTTGCAAGACGGATCCCGTTCCATTCCTCCAGGAGTAGCGATAGCGTGCACCCGTGGATAGAACGTACGGCACATCGGACAGGTTGCCCTTGTGAGGCTGAGTTGATGGCCCTGGTGGCGGTGGGGCTTCATCGCGTCGTGCAGCCACGTCCTGACCGCACACTCCACACACATCGTGTGTCCGCATCTTGTTATCACCGGAAACACCCTGCGTAATCCCTTAGTCAATATAGCCGCATTGCATTGACTCACTCACATCGTGGAGAAGCAACTAAGGAGGGTAAGTTCTGTCAACTACATAGCCGTTCAAGGGGAATGAATACACTTACATGCCACACACATATACATCATCCAACGACTTGATCATCTCATCGATCCTGCCCTTCAACCTAGAGGCCTTTCCGAGATTTACGCCGGTCTCCGCTTCCTTCAGTCGTGCGACCTCTTTGGCGTGGTCCTCGTCCTTCTGTCGTTCCCGACATAATGCCTGGCTATATTCGATCTCCAAATCCTTCAGACGTGTCTCTGCTCCAATCCTCATCCACTGTGCACGTTCCTCCCGTAGAAGCGCTTCATCCCGACCCTCCACCGCCTTCTCGTAGCTTTCCCGCCACATCTGGATGTCCACCTCTCGGTTACGCACCCTCTTCTCGAGTTGCCTAACTCTCTTAGATTTAGCAGACGTTTTTAGACCTACTATTCGTCCTTCCAGGTCTTGTGAGCCCATCGATGCATCCCTGTACCTCCCAGGCGACCGGGCCATTTCCGCATCTTCCGAGAATCCGGCCGGCAAGGGTGCGGGAGGCGGCTGAGGTCCCAAGTCAGGTTCATGCCAATTCACATGAGAATGGATAACCCACCGCCTGTTCATCGTCTATACACATGGCTTCAAGAGTCCCATTTTCTGATCCCAGTACAGAGGTTGAAGACGGATTAGTGACCTTTATTTTTCCGTTGTCAAAAGTGCGCTGGAAGTGGGAGACGAGTCCTTCAACGGTTTGAAACTTGCAAGGACGTCTGGATTCTTCATCGCCGCTGCTCACTGGATTCCAGAACGGAAGTCCGCCTCGTGTGACGTTGACCACAGAACGGTTCTCTGCGGGATGCCACACGAGAGACTCTATGTCAGCGATGGTTATATCCCTCCAACCTTCCGGATAGTACACCTTGAGAGCCAGGCTCGAAAGGTCGTATGCAAAATTCCCGACCGTAGGATTTGGGGGCCATCTTCCACCGTTCACCACGTAGAGTATGGATGCGCCGCCACCGACGTCTGCGATCTCCACCCAGAACAACAGGTCATCGTTTTGAGAGCGTCGGCAGAAAGTGTTGTCCATGGTGTATGTACGTTGGGAGATGGTTCGTTCGTGGTCGGTGTGTGGTGTCTCACTCCGAGTAACGTGGACCACCGCAGAATAGCCGATCAATAATGGGGTATCAGACACAAACAATGCTGAATGCCACATGGTCCCTTGCTCCAATCATGAAACTGCATGAATTTAAACCCTAGAAGGATGGGTAAAGTACATAGTCATGACCTGGTTTATCTCGAGACTTGGCTGCTTACCCTGAATCCTGCCCTTGCTACACTTCCTCTCATTCCTTTAACAATTTCATCAGTGTCAATCCCAGTATCATTATTCGTATAATCTCAACAAGGAATATATTTATCATACTCAATTCTATTCGTTGCGTACGGGATCACAGCGTGACGTATGTAGATTGCGGTTTTGGGTCGAATTCGAGCCCCAGGCAATCCAACTTCGCAGTCCGGCAAGCGGGCAGAAATCCACACGCCGAAGTTGGCTCCAGTTACAAGGTATACAGGGGGAGGGATGCCCTGGACACATCTGGGTCAATACACGCCAATTTTCTCGGCTTGAAAGCCTTTCACATGCGTAACCTGGCGTTTCCGCCACTTCCGATGGTAGCCGAGCCCTGCCTGTGCTTAAAGCAATAGACGTGACATTTCGTGTAGTAATTAAGTTCTAGCCTACACATACCAAGCCCAAGACCATGGGGAGGAAACGGAATGGGGGTGTTGTTAATGCTTGCGCACCCTTCTCTTCAATTCTGTGACCCGAAGCCGAAGGTCGGCGAGGGTGTCCAGAAGTTCCAACCTCTCCGTTTGCCCCACCTCCAGCTTTTTCTTGATCTCTGTTGCCCGTGAATTCAACTCCGCAAGGCGCTCCCTCAGCTCCTTGGTGTTTTGTTGTCCAGGTGCAGCTGCTTTTCCTCGTGGGTGCCGAATGAGGAATGTACCTAGTCCCTTCGTCAGAGATCGGAAGACAAACGGAAGACGGAGGGACGCACCTGCAATCTCACAACGGGTTTTTTGCAGGACACAGGTGGAACAAGCCTGCCGGTCATTCTGAGGGCGAGAGGCTCCGGTGTCAGAAGGCCAGATGCATCTTGACCTGCGGGACCTGCATGGATCGCACGCCTAAGAAAGGAGAGCGGTTCCAGGTTCCGAAGTACCGCGAAATGAGGCGCCCACCTGCAGCGCTTCCAACTCTTCCAGTGGGGGGGGGCTGGAGCTCGTCGATGGGCCAACCCGAATGCTGTCGACGACTTTGTGCGACCTGAACTCCCTTTTTTTCTTGTCGTACGGTTCTCCTCCTTGCGTTTCTGCACGTTTCTTGCTTTTCGAAACCTCGCAGGCGTCGGGCCACAAGCTGACCGTCCCCGCCCGACGCATCGTTCCAGCGCTACCCCCTTGAGAAGCACGATCCCCTGTCCTTTATGAAGTTTTCAGTCGGCCGAGTTAACACGAAAACTCACCACCTTTGCTTCCCAAGGTATCCTGCACAGGCGCAGAGGCTATGTTCCGATCCTTCGTACTCGGTGGAATCGCGATCATTGGGGTAGGTGGTGCAGGTAACCCCAAACTCACTGTACGATGCCGAGGTTTAAGCGTGAACGTCGGTAAGCTCGGTCTGGTGGACTCACCGGATGATGGCGGCGTTTTCCACCAGAAATCACCTCCCTGGAGCTCGGGGAGCATGCCCGGCGGCACGTCGACATATTCCGGGCCAGATACTTCAGGATCATCTGCAAGCACCTCTTCGAAGCAGAGCGTGTCTATCCCAAACCCACTGGTAGAGTGTCGGTACAGTAAGCGGTTCAGGCTCCCGAGAAGCCTGGGGTGTGGACCCGTCGGGGAGGGTTTCGAAATTTGCTGCTGAAGGACGATCGTACATGTGGGCCCACCAGAACATTTATAGAAGGGGATCACTTACCAGCTCGCGTCCGAGATTATCCCGCATCCACCACGCCCAGTCTTCTTTTCGTCCAACAATCCGAGGAACCAATGAGAGAGCAGCCTGAACGCGGACGACGGCAAGGAGAGCATTTCGGTCTATCTGGTACGATTCGTGCATGGCGACGGCGTTTGAGTTTGGTGCATGGGCCCGAGCGAGCATTAGGAGAACAATAGCTTACTTAATTGTCGGCGTCGCGGTGGAAGGGACGCGGCCCGCAGGTGGACCACTCAGGTTAGCCGATGCGTTACATAATCTATGTCATTAAGTATCTGCGTCACACCCACAACGGCGCCTCTCCAACCCCTACTCCCCCCAGACTCGGACTCGTTCAAATATCCACATGTCCCAAATACCTACCCTCGCGTACTTGAACGGTTTGAGAGACGAGATCAACAGTTTTCTCGTCGACGAGGGGCGAGAGCTGACCACGGCAGACGTGGCTTACCTCAAAGTAAGATAAATGCCTGGGCTTCTTCGTCGTGCTAACGGTCGAAATCAGAGTGTACGAGACCGCATCGTGGCGACGACGAACTTATGCCGTGGTGGAGAACCCACCAAACCCTTCGCCTGGCCACAGACTCTTGATGGAGCTCAGAAGGGACACCTGTGGCTAGAGGCAAAGAAAATTGAGCTGGACCCGAAAACTAGTGAGTATTCATCTGCACCGCGCGTCGTGTTATGGTGACCACGAGAACGTCACAATTCCTAAGTCAACCCCAACCCGCCCCAGCCAGGGCCGTCTGAGACCCAGAGGGTCCAATCGCCGGTGAGCCAGCATGGGAAAGAACTCGAGTTAGGTTAGCTCTGACGTCTCTTTCCATGTGTAGGCTTCAGTATTAGGAAAGCGTCGTGCAGAAGGGCCACCGGAGGAGGCCCAGGAGCGTCGAGCAAAAAAGATGTATCCACTGTTGGAATACCACATCGATCATTTGCTCGAGTCGCTGGAGAGCCAATCCCACCCCACGCAGCTTACAGGGGCAGTCTTCTTGCTGAAGGAGGCGATACGTTTGATGGGGTTTGGAGGTCATCCAAGGACCATCTGCCATCATCTCAGCCGTGTCCAAACTCTAATGAGTGAAGACGATGACACGTGGGAGGATGTGATGATACTCTTTGATTGCCTCAAGTACCTAGATGACATGTACCCGTAGCATGGCCCGAAATTTGTATCCTTGTCTGTGCCTAGACTTGTCTCAGATGGTTTCTGCGGTGTAAAACCTACGATCAACAGCTCCCAGGAACTCCCCTCACTCCGGTGGTTCCGGAGGTAGTCTTCTTACCTTCAACTTCGGAAAACCTGTTACCCGCCGAGGGATTTCCAAGGGGCAGCTGGGTGGATATTCCACATATATACATCAGGGGTAAAAGGGTCCTCTACGGTCGAAATGAGTGCGAGTACGCCGCCAAGTGCCTCGGAATTGGGCCCTTTGCTTAAGTAAGTAATTAAGCGGGCGGGCGCTTTAGACTTAAGTAATTCCGCCAAGACGCGATACGCGTCCACCGTCACGGTCGGGCAGAACGCGACGGAAATCCCATCAACACCCCACATCCTCCCGCACCTGCTGCTCTACATTCAATCATGGAACGTCTTCTAGAAACCTACACTCGCGACGACCAGACTGTCTTGTCAGTCAATATCAATGACATTGGTGGTGGGGGAGCTACTCTGTACCTCTCGAACGGGACCACAAGATTGCCGACTGCACTACTCGGGGATTTCGAATATAATCTTCCAGCGTCTACCTTCAACATCTACCACTTGGATGGTTGGAGGACGGTCACCGTCGGCGAAGTCGAGTCTCTCGTACTACATCCCAACGGAAACCGGTCGGCGGTGGCATTCACTGTGGGCGCACTGCCCTATTGGGTTCCGGTCGAACCGGGTCAAGAACGGATTAGAAGCAGATTCCCTAGCGTGAAAGATCTGCTTTCTCACTTCCGGAGAACGTTCGACGTGAAGAAGATCACGCTAGTAAAGCTGCCTGGCGCCCACAGTGAGTTTGGTTTGATGTCCCTCCCCCGAATTCCTTGGAGCTCATAACTGCACAGAAAGGAAAAATGATGAAGAAGGGAGTGATACGAGGAAGAGAAGTAAGCATTCGGTTTATTTTCAGGGGGCGGCGGCCTCATCGTCGTGATAGAATGCGCGTGTGTCAATGCAGGTCCTTCGAGGGTAGGAAGGGAGACAAAGGACCCGGTAGGTACAAATCAAGAGGTGTAATGAATATGATTCTTATTCTTGAATGTAGCGTCGATTCGTCGCGACCTCCGAGGGGTTCCCAGAGGACGCGGAAACGCTTCTCTGGCACGGGGGGTACGAGACCTACAAACCGTTTGCAGGAAGAGGGTGCGAAGAGGTTCGTTTACACATAAGGAATTAATTCGTGTGGATGACATGCTAGACAGGACGAAGAGGGGAAGTTGGTGGCGGAGCTGGCAAGGTGCCCGTCGGTAGAGCGTTCCGGCTCGGATCATTGCAGGCCGGAACCCGAATCGTTCCGGGTAAACGACTTGGTGGTGGAGCTGGAGCTGAATCCCGTGCTGACTGCTACTGATAAATACGACGAGGACACGGTAGAGGCTGCTTGGGAAGGTATGCTTCGAGAGATTCGCTGGTACCTGGGACGATCCACTTCGGTAGTCATTCGGGGGTGGACCCAGGCCCTATCGATGAAGTTTTCCAAGCGTTCAATAGCGCATCATTTCGGGAGCCTAGGGAACAGGTGTCAGTGGGTCGATGGGGTCCAATTCGCCGCATCCAGGGAAGCTGAAGAGGAGAGACCGTTCCATCAAGTGACAACGATGGAAAGGTTTGTGGATCTAATAAAGGATACGAATACGTGCGGGAACTTCCTGGATGGCAAGGATACGAATCCCTGTCCACCTACGTGGATGACGCCTCTCCTCGACTCGACTACGGCTTGGAACCAGACATTGCACCTCAGTGGGAGACCTACGGCGGGGAAAAGGAAGGAGAGATCTGGGGTCACGATCGAAGCGCAGGGACCATCCGTCATTCGATGTGGGACTTGGACCTCGCCGGGATGGCGGTTGTTAACCCATCCAGGATTCGTGACGTTCCCTCATCACGATTGCTGCGGGTGGTGCACGTACGTCATCGGAAACTCTGGAGCCAAGATCTGGGGGGTTATGCGCCCTAAGCGCCCCATTTGCCCCAGCTCTCTGCCAGAGCTTAGGGAAGTATTCCGGCGCGCGATGGCCCAGTCCCAGGAAGGCAGCTTCCCAGATGCAGCCGTAGCTACCGTCTGTCTGGAAGCTGGAGACATCATGTAGGTCGCTCCGACTTTCTTCGTCGTTCTATTTAACAAATTCTACTACACACAGGTTCCAACCTCCGGGAGTGCTTCATGGCGTGTACACCCCGGTTGCATCCATCTTCGCCGGAGGGTATTTCTACAATTACGAGACCATGCACCTCACCCGGGCGGCTCTCTCATTGCCCTCCCTGGACGAAGAAGACAGTTTAACTAACGATGATCGTCCTGGCTTTCTCCGTACGTTAAGTCGGATGCTCATTGCCCTGCGGTACCGGTCGGAACCGCGTGAGTGTTCCGCCTCATACTTCCCTGAGGTACTCTGATCGATCAGGGGTATTTCAGGGATTATAGGAAAGAAAAGTCTTCTCAGCCTTTTGCTGATAATACTGGACCATACCTCTTTGGGAAAGCTCGTTCCAAACACCAAGGATACGTCGGTCGTGGCAAACGAGGAGAGGGGTGAATTGGCCTTTGCCGTCACTACCGCACAAAGCCTCCTTAAATGGATGGGGGTGAGTGTAAAAGATGCAAGACAGTTTGTGGACAACGAAGGTCCATACTACTCGGATGGTAACGAATCGGTCGAAATTCCGGCGGTGGCAGATGGGGCCCGGGACCCTGTGTTTCCAGACATGGGTGGTGAATTTTAGTTTACAGTAACATGAATCTATTTTATGTACACGCCGCATAAGTGAGTCACAGAGGATACTTGAGATTGAAAGTGCAGGTTTCCAAGGACCATACCCGGGTGGTTCCGATACCCCGGCCCGAATCCGAGAGCCCCAGACCCCCAGGCGGCGTCGCTGCGTTAGTACGAGATGGGTAGGAATGTCAGACGCCTTGGGTCTCCTCACAAGTAATCTCTACGTGCTTTTAAAATCCCAGAATATCATTACTAAAATAAACGAAAGGAATAAAAGTCCCGGTTTCGGGACCACCCTATCTGCCCGCGCATCCGACGCGCTCCGTAGGAATTTCGGCGCCCTGCAGCCGAAATGTTCCCACGGTTCTCCCGAGAAAATTGCAGGAAGTAGATCGCACGCTATATTACAGAACATGTCCGCGCTCATTGCATTCGAAAAATTTAGCTTCTCGGATTGGTACAGGGTAGTACTCCGCCGCGCGCTCTTTCCATGTGAGACCGAAGAGCAAATAAGGAGGTGGGAGGGTGAGGTTTCGCAACTGTTTTGTCTCGATGATTCTGCAGTGGGTGATCTAACTCGCTAGGAACCTGTCGACGGATGGCTTATCGGTGTTACAGGTCACCTTGGCCGAAAAATATCTGCACCAACATGGCGTTATGTGTCAAAATATCAGTACCGATCAGCAGGCTCTCCTCGTCTGTCAGAATCTGTGGTTGGATATGTCGAACGTTGGGGCAGGGGGAGGCGGCGTCTCCGATCCTGTAAGCAGTCTGGAGTTACGCTCAGCATTGGGGGTAAGTGGTCAGCTTCTTCTTAAGTCATCATTCGGGCCTATGACTATGATCCTTCTTCGTCTTGTTCTTTTTTAAAAAGCATACAGCAATGGAGAGTCCATTTGCGATGGATTCGGGAGGGCATTTCACCGATTCTGAATTGGAGGCAGAGGATGGACCGGGAAACAGGCTGACGTCCCGTAACGCTTCGAAATGGTTCGCATGCGTCTCACAGGATCCAGAGGGGCTGGTATTGGAATGGACGCGCGCGCTTCAAATCTTCTTTTTAGAGAATCCATGTGAGGTGCACTATTCTTTCTGGCCAGCGGATGCCATTTAGTGCTGAAAGTCCCATTCATCCAGAGTACGGAGATAGCTGCCGTACAGACGCTCCGTGAGTTGCGAGAAGTGGGTAAGAAAAGGAGATTCCGAGAGGAATTACAACCGATCATAGCAGTGAGTCTGTCGTCCTCATTCTTTTTTCTTTTTTGGGGGGGAGGTTTCCTAGGTTGATACCCGAGTGTGTTCAGGAAAAGGGCCTGGCAAAAACTATTCTTTCGGTTGCAAAACCCTCAATGGAGGGCGCCAGTCAATCGGAATTTCTGAAGAGCAGCTCCAGAACATATCAATGGAGGGAGGCTCTATTGTCCTGTCTGGTAACCCTGACATCGGGATTTATTCCAAAGGATCCAGATGAGATACGAAAGGAAATAGACGTGCGGACAATTCCGAGCACGGGCCGTTCGCGAACGGAACCGTGGCGCCTCCTCGCCCTGATTTCCGATCGGAACCTAATTCCCTGGGCCGTCAAGCCCCATTCCATATTTTTCCTTTCCTCGGAACAGAACTTCCTCACCGCCTGTTTTGACTGGCTGCTATGGTCTATTTCAGATTCTCGGGAGATAAATGTGAATGCAACCTATGATATACTATCCTCGGTTGGATGCTAACGCGTTCAAAAGTTCGGGCCTGGAGACATCAGGAAGATGTGGTGCGCGATCTGCAGACTAACTGAAGAAGAATGGTCGAGATCAACACTCTCCGACGAAGTCAAAGATATACTGAAGTTGAGCAAGAAGTTACGCGACAGTCGTAAGCGCTGGAAGTCCGGCTCCCATTTCAACCGGAACCACAACCGGAACCCTTCGGATAAGGCGTGCGAGGTTTGTCGGGACTTGCCCAATTCACAGAAATGTGTTCAATATATCTCGGTCCATGAGCACAACTGGAAAGACCTAGAAAACAAGCTTATAGTTCTCGAAAATGAAGGCACGAGCTCCTTGGTACGTCCCCTGCTCTTTGGGCCAACTTCAGGGCCTAATCCCCCTCTTCAAACTTTCAGAATTCCGACGGCAACGCAGAAAAATGTGTGTCGTTGGAAAGCATTCATATGGATCACCTCAGATTCGACCAGAATATCCATAAGCGCTGTAGTCGGTTCGTCATCCACTTGACCAAGCCGCCAACCGGCGAGGAGGTCAGTACGCAGATGAAAAACCGACAGACTAGATACACTAAGAAACGTTACTTGGCGCAGGTCGCTGGAATGGTTTTCCACTTGCTCGATGAGGATGAAATGCAACAACTCGCAGACAATCAGGCCAAGATTAAAGCATTGACGACCAAGTTAAAGCGCCGAAAAGCTCTGTCGGGTTGGGGCGATGGCCAAATGCACCCCCTGGGTTTCCGTCAGCCTTCCGGAGGGCGGCCGGGGGACGGTTACGCGCCGTATCCCGGGAGTGAGGTCCTAAGCCGAGAGGACGTTCATGCACTTTTTGGTTACGCCTCAGTCAGTTACCCTCTACCATGCGGTTTCGTGGGTCTGCTTGAAGCTCTGACTCCCCTCTGACAGGACATTGAGTGTCTCCTCGCCAGGCTCGAACCACATGCTCCGTCGGTGGTCCACGAAATGAAGGACCTCGGCCGGGAGGCAAGTGTATTCGGCGACTACGGAATAACTGCATATCACTGCTGGAACTACATAGCACCCCAACATTTCGACGACGACCGCGCTTGGACCGTGTCTTACCAGTTGAAAAAAACCGGTTGTTTGCCGGACGAATTCAACTTTGCCCTTTCTCATTGGGGACAGGTTCTGGAGACCATGAGCAATTGTGCTTGGTGAGCCTACTGATTTCCCTGTCACCACATACTCATTCAGCCCAGGTGGTTCAGAGGTGACCACTTGCATGGATCGGTAGCCCCTCGGGCTTCCACACTGCGTCAAGGTCAGCATCTCTCCCAAGGGGTCGGAATTACTATGCCTCGCAGGAGTCTTGACATGGCCAGGAAATATGCACAGGCACGGTGGAGCTGGGAGCATCTATGCGAGCACTGGAAAACAGACCTATGATACCGAAATGGTGATAGGTGATAGGTAGCAAGGATAATCCCTGTACACTCACTCACGTTCCAAATGATACGAGGAACCGGAACTGCGGACTGCGGCCTTCGGGTAACACCTTCTATTCTCACACCTGAGATACATAAGAAGGTATCTACGCATAGTACGTACAAGTCGGTATATAGTGAGAACGTACGAGACGATGTTTCGACACAAAGACGCCGCCAAACACTTAGCGTACCTGAGACTCGGTCGCCTTGCTTGCCCAATTCGCCTGAAGTCGAATGCTCGCCACTTCTTTCGACACCTGGACGTCACCTTCTTTATCGGCAACCTGCATCTTCTCGAGGTCCACGACACGCTCGGCCAGCTGACGTATGAGCTGCATCAGGTCTTCCTTGTTTTCCTGTGCATTGGACGGCAGGGATTGGGCGGCTTTTCCACGTGGACGGCGAATATGAAATACGCCTGAGTTCTTCAGCCAAAGAAGAGGGACGAAGGATCATGAACGTCGCTCACCTTCGATCGTGCATCTGATTTTGTGGGAAACACACTCGGCGCATGCACGTTTGGCATGGGCCCCATCGGGCCATACACATGCTAATCCATGGGATCTGCAAGCGTCACAAACCTGAGCAAGGTCAGCAGGTTCGGACGCCTCTGCATTTGGAACGACATGCCTTTGGTTCCGTGCTCTCGGACTGGACGGGGGCGGGTTCTTTTCCTTTTCCTTTCAGGCTCGCACTTGTGGGATGCCCTACGCAGTTGTCGCTGTCGCCCTCGTCGCTGGAAATCATCGGAGTAAACACGGGAGAGACCCACTTCTGCTTCCTAGCACGTTTTGGTCGGTCCAGTACTGAGGCACGTCTTTTTTCCTTGAGATTCGAGGTGGTCGGTTGCGTTCCAGAAGCAGCACTGGAAACTGCCGGAGTGAACACGGGAGAGACCCTCTTCAGCTTCCTAGCGCGTTTTGGTCGGTCCAGTGCTGAGGGGCGTCTTTTTCCCTTGAGATCTGAGGCAGACGGTTGTGTTCCAGAAACAGAGGCGCCGAGCTCATTGACCGAAAGGTCTTGGAAACGAACCGCAGCTGCCTTGGGATCTGAGACTGTTGTTGTGGAGATAACAGACACTCAATCCCCACAGCAAGTCGTAAACCTCATGACGCTTACTTCTTTCTTTATTCGGACCAGAGGTCGGTTTGGAGATGGTAGTGGTGACAGCTTGTGTTTTAGAAGGAATGCCGGAGAAAGAGTCTTGGGTGGATGACCAGGCTATCAATCTTGTTGCCACAGGGGATGAACGTGCTTACCGTTTTCGGTAAAAGCGTCACTGGAAACAGCTACGAGTTGCTTAGGAGCCGCAAAAGTGACTGGATGTTGGATTGAGTCAAGAAAGTGGAAACGAGAAAAACAAATTTAAACTCGCCTGGTGGCGGCAGATTCTCCCACCAGAAATTGCCTCCCTCCAGCCCAGGAAGTGCATCTGCAGCCACGACCACAAAACTTGGGTCGGTAACCGACGGATCGTCTGCCCGCACACGATCAAAGTCGATGGGCATAGCACCACAGTAATGATCCAAAAGCATGTCTTTCAGGCTTCCAAGGAGCTTGGAGTGCGGACGGCTTGGAGTTGGCGGTGGAAGGTTAGTCTGAAACAGGAAGTATGTGCATGGATATCAGAGAGTCATATTAATGGTATGCTTACAAGCTCACAGGCCAAGTGATCTCGCATCCAGGGCATCCAAGTTTCCTTTGGACCAAGGATACGAGGAACGAGTTCCAGGGCGGTCTGTACCCGGACCGTAGTAATTAGGACATTCAGGTCGACAGTGCTGGACGTGTTCATGGTGGAGGTGGTGTTTGGCTTGAATGAGAAAAATATGGACTGGAACCGCAGGAATGCTGAAGGAAGAAGTCCACAGGTAGCAGGCTTACGTAACTGGAGTCTCTGACATATGTTACGTGCGATACGGTTGCCAGACCCTTCCAACCCGCATCGCAGCCCGCCAGTCCCATGTACAGGGGGTGGAGGAATTTGGCTCTGGAGGATTTAGCTACGAATATGTAAGTAGCGTAGCAAAACGGGTAGCTGAATATATATGCACTAACCCTGTAGTGTCGAGTTTTACCTCACGCATAACAACCCGCGTGAAATCCAAAATTAGCTCTTGTTTCCGAACCGGCGGCGGTTTTCACCGCGTAAGGTAAGATCGACCCTGCGGCTGGGGCGCATATGGCGCCCATACCGCCGGCCCTCGGCTGCCGGAAAGCGCCCTTCCGAAGTGCTTCCCGCCCCCTTCCGATCGGGCTCCGTCCGGGGTCTTATTTTTCTCGAAGAGCACGGTTCAATCACTCGAGCACCACAGTCCCCTCACGTACCTCAACAGAGCCATTTATATCGCGATTAGAATCTGACCTTTATCTCGATCAACTTTGTACATGACTCACGGTCGAGCTTTACATCCACGTCGGTCTGTAAGCAAGTATAGAGTCCAATAATATGGTCCCACATCCTTATCTTCAGCGCACAGCAGGGGAGAAGCCTGGTTCCCGAACAAGTGGGGATTGGACTCTGAGTATTTCTCAGGAAGAAGCTTCACTTTCTGGTGCAAATTTGGCCCAGGTCCAATTTCTCTCTCTGTGTCGTGGTATCTAATCATGTAATTTACGGGTGAAGGCGGACGGGGTTTAGAGGTAGTATGATACCGCGCTGAATGCACCTTACTTCGTCGTTGGTCCACCTCATGCAATGCGCCTTTCAAATTCCAACGCTGACCTCGTGTGAGAAACATCAACTAAAACCCTATTCACATAGCGATGTCCCGACGATGAAGAAGTCTCAACAGACCTTGAGATATTCCGCCTCCACCTTGCTCAATTTCGTGCCGGTAGCTTCTTGAGGTCAGCATTTCTCGAAACACAAAGTTATTGGTATATTAATGACGTTGGTGAGAGATATGATTATAGCAAGAAACGGATAAGAGCTGAGACCCGCCGTTGCCGGGTTTGTGGACGAGGCCACGGTTACGTAAGGGTTCGGGCTCCGAACTCCCGCACACGCGCCCTCACACCCAAGGCTCCCCATCTCCGACGCTTACGCCTTCACCACAGACATGAGCAAAGAAAGCAAGATAGATGAGACCATCCTCCTCGCTACGGCGCGTGTACAGGCCGCCCTCGAACTTGTCCCTCGTTTGGTGGGTCCCGCCGAAGCCTGGATGCCCTGGATGCGGGACCAGTTGCGGGTCGAAGTGGTAAGTGACGCACGGTTCGTGTCATACATAATGTACAGGTCTTACTATGTCGTTAGGAGCGACTCTCCGCACCCACTGTCAACTCGCCGCATCCCAGGCTTCTGGGCAGCTTGACAGACATGTTGCTCGACCACTACAGCAGTGGCATGGACGTGGAAACGCTCCGCTTCGACAAGGTGTGTATGGACGATGCGTCCATCACAGGAGAGGGGTTTGTGGACATATCGGTAGATGCACTCCCTGAACTGAAGGGAGGTGACTTCTGGTGGCAAGCGCTTCCCCCATGTGGTGAGTTGTCTGCTTTGGGGTTTGAAAAGCTCGTAGTTTGAATCGATTTCCATATAGTGAAATTAAAGGCACGTTTACCACCTCCGTCATCGGCGACACCTTCGGGCATAGAGAGAGGGTCATCAAATCCACCAGATCCTAAGCCCAGGGAGAAGCTGGTACTGAGGTTGAAGCGACCTCCCCATCTTCGACTTCCACCTCCTGTTCGCATAGATAGCCATTCTGCGGGCCAAAACGGTAAGCACGCGTATGGAGGTGAGTCCAAGAGAGTGACTCCCCGTCCAGAGGCAGGTACCGGAACGACCGGAACGCCGGCTTCGGATCTGAAGAGCCAGAAACGAGCGAGAGAGAAAGACGATGGTCCGTATCCAAAGAGAAGGAATGTATCTTTTGAAACATCTGTCGTCATCGAAGACGAGCAGGAGGATGAACGCCAGGCTGGTCCTTCGGTTGGCCCGCAAGGGAAAGGGAAAGCCCCCGCTGTCGAAGAAGATGGCTCGGAGAGAGCAGAAGTTACCAAGGCTAGTGCCTAATGTATTTGTTTGTATATTCTGGCATAATGTGTTTCTCACAGGTCTGTCAAGCCTGCAGGTCCCGTGGGTCGGAATGCATTTGGCGCTCTGAAACTGGACCCTCGAGCTCCCAGAATCCGAAGCGTGCATGTACGGCGTGTGTGTCACAGAAGACACGTTGTGAAATCCCAGGTGAGTTCGTACGTCCTTCATTCCAGGGTTTACGTGCTGAAGAACTCAGGCGTCTTTTCCATCCGCCGTCTTCGAGGTAAGGTAGCGGCATCCCTCCCAGTTCACGAGCAGAGCGAAATAGAGCGGTGGGAAAAACGTCTGGAGGCCATGGAGCAGAAGATTTCCCAGCAGCAAGATGAAAAAGAACATCTTCGAACCCAAGTTTTCAATCTGCAGCATCAGGTGCAATCCTTGGAGGCGCGTATAGCCAGATCGTTATGATAGACATTCTTGCGATGAAACTCGTAGATTTAACCGTATTTTAGTAGTATTTACATCGAGTCCAGCGGAGTTTACGTTACGCCGCTCACACGAAGCGTCGGCCCCCGCTTGAAACCAGAAAATATAAAGTGAGCGTCGGGCAAGATTCCATGCTGCCAATAATCCTCATTTAATAACCATTTTAATTTACATCCTGATATTAATCTGTATGTTATGGATCATATGCACCATGATAGACCCCTCCTACCCTTCCCAACCTTTCTTTCCGGAGTCACCCCCCGCCATTCCGACGTTTCCGAGCTTTCCGAGCTTTCCGGGTAGGGTCGGTAGCCGTTTCTGGGGAAGCGTAATATACCCTAGCCAGTCCATAAAATTTCACAGACCTAGGTATTATAAGGGCTGCACCCAGTCAAACTGTCGGGAATTGCCTGTGATCGCCGTGTTGGAAACATACCCACAAATCTTCGGGTACGATACGCAAGTCTTTAAGTACTTTCGAGAACAGTATGTTCAAGAAAGTTGGATATATGTTCCTTGAATACTTATGTCCTGATTAGAAGTGAACTCTGGGGTACGATCTCACCTCCAATACCTGCAGCCAGCGCATTCTTCGACTGTGAAGGCTCCATCCCTTCTGGTTTCGTGTTAACCTCTCGTAAATATGACGCGAAGCTCACAAAGAAACGGTTCACGGGTGAGCTACAGGACCGGATTGTCGCAAAGCTCAGAAGGCGGGGGTTCGGGGGTGCGCTGTTGGAGTACGGCGAGCGACATGGCGCACGCGACATGTGGGAACGTGACCTTGCCAGTCGCGCGAATGGAGCCGTCGACCCTGGTATCAGTGTGACCTGTATTCAGGGGTGATCGACTACGCCATCAATTTCACCTTTCCTTGGTGTGCGTATCCGTCCCCTGTCAACCCGCCTGGTTGTTCACTCCAGGATTCCTCTTGTAGCGTCTGGCGGAGAGTTCTATTTCTACAGTATTCCTGATGCGTTGAGCCCCGAAGCGTCAATGGATGCAAGTATCTTTCTCAACGGTTCGTTTGTGAGTTATGGTTAGGTGGGTCGATGTTAACACACGCTCTCCCAGACGCCAGAACACGTGCTGCGATCCATGCACCTAGGAGCAAAGTCTGGGAGGAAGTTATCCCCATCACGTTTGCACCGACTAATAGCACTAGTAAGCAATTTGTTCACAGCTAATATCTTTGGGGACCCATTTAAGTTTGATCCAAGTTCTTTTAACGAGATACGAGAGTTGACCCGCAACTAATGTTTTCCAGGCGTTGAGTGAGTACAGGTCGTGATCAGCATAATCGGATACTCACAAGGGTCAGACCTACGGCATTCCTGACCGACCTTGCCAAGAACCTGACGGCGCATGACATGTCGGTCATCATATACTCTGGAGAGGACGACTCCATCGTTCCCCACTTTGGTTCTCAGAGGTAGGTTCCTTTCCCAGTCCCTATCGCTACAGTTTGTTCACATACGTATATAGTCGCCGTTGCGCTTTAACGTACCGGTTAATAACGGAACAAACCGTAGTAGGTATCACCTGACGGAGTACTTCACTGGAATCCCCTCAAGCTAGTGCTGCACAAGAATGCTAGTACATTCGAGGCGACAACGTTCCCGTACGAGCCGAAAAGTTACTAGAACACCTATTTAACGAATGCTCCAGTACCTTGGCAGCACCTCCGTTCTTCACAACAACTAGCCAATATCAGATATCGATACTGTTGTACTTTGGATAAATTTAATTACCACCATGAATAGACACCTGCTTTGACGAGGCACAACCCTATCTAAGACCTCAGGCTGTAGTGAATAGCCGTACAACGTTTTTGGCGTTTTCAACCGCTGGGGGACAAGTTGGGTACGTATCTCCGAAAGGGTGAGGGGCGGTAACTTAGTAAGGCTGCTTACTACAGCCGGAGTTAAAGCTCCGCCCGCCTAAGTCTCCGAAAAACGTAGTCCCTGCCCTGCCCTAACTCGACCGAGGCCCACGACGTGGCGTTCGCTTACCGCGTTGGCTAGACCCAGAGCCCGTCGCTGGTGACGTGGTCGACCCACGATGGGCAACGGGAGCGCAAAGGAACCTCCAAGGAGACGCCTGCCCAGGAGGTGATGCGTCGAGATGGTTGGTGGATTTAGCTCTTCGTTCAATCCCAGGGGTCACGCTGGCCTGAATTTATGGGGCGCCGGGAGCTCGCAAGAACCGCCGTGGAGACGCCTGCCCAGGAGGTGACGCGTCGAGGCGGCGGGCGATTTTTGCTCTCCATGCATCCTAGGGGTTCACTCTGGCCTGAATTTATGGGGGCGCCAGGAGCTCGCAAGAACCGCCGTGGAGACGCCTGCCCAGGAGGCGACGCGTCGAGGCGGCGGGCGATTTTTGCCCTCCGTGCGTCCTAGGGGTTCACCCGGCCTGAATTTATGGGGCGCCAGGAGCTCGCAAGAACCGCCGTGGAGACGCCTGCCCAGGAGGTGACGCGTCGAGACTGCGGGCGATTTTTGCTCTCCGTGCATCCTAGGGGTTCCCCCGGCCTGAGCTTAAGGGGCGCCGGGAGCTCGCAAGAACCGCCGTGGAGACGCCTGCCCAGGAGGTGATGCGTCGAGACTGCGGGCGATTTTTGCTCTCCGTGCATCCTAGGGGTTCCCCCGGCCTGAGCTTAAGGGGCGCCGGGAGCTCGCAAGAACCGCCGTGGAGACGCCTGCCCAGGAGGTGACGCGTCGAGACTGCGGGCGATTTTTGCTCTCCGTGCATCCTAGGGGCTCCCCGGGCCTGAACTTACGAGGCCCCGGGGGCGCACCTGAACCGCCGCGGAGACCCCTGCTCCCGAGGGGCGATGTGAAAAAAGTCAGCGATTTTGCCCTTCGTGCCCCCTGCCAGGGGGTTATTTCCCGACGCCCGGGAAAATCCTGGCCCCTGCCTGGAGGTTCAGGTGCCTCATTCACTCGCCCAGGGGGCCCTTAGGCTTGAAATCCCATTTTCTACCCCCTTCAGAGCCGGGGATGGCGGGCAGACCCCCCAAGGTCCCGACGGAGACCCCAATCCAGTTTCTTAGTCCGAAGCCTTTCACGGAGTAACCGTCCTCTCTACCTGCGGTAGCTTGGCCCTTTCCCAGCCCGTTCAGAGCAGTTTGAGTAGTAGGTAGTACCTCTGTAGCCGGGCTCTTGTAACCGAAGTCGTTACGTAATTCGCTCGGAAAAACCTCACCCCGGTTGGCCTATATGCCCCCAGAAAGAATGAAGCCCGCCCACAAAAAAAGACTGACCACCCACAAACCCATATCCATCACCAAGTGTACATTTACTCCCGAAGACCCTCATACAAAATCAGTGTTATCGGCGGTCTTGAACTCAAAGGGGATCGTTTTGATATGCGGTGAGCGATCCAACTCCCAGGTAGAAACTTGAAATGGTATATCTGGGCTGACCAAGTTGCCTGCATAGGCGCAGGTATTTCTGTGGCGGCAGGTATACCTGATTTTAGAAGCGATCAACAGGTCCCTGGAGTTCCAGAGCTGGCTAAGAGGAAGCTGAAGGACATGTTCCAGCTTTCGATGATTACGGTGAGTGAGCCAGTGAGGTAGTGTGATGGGAGTATGGGTAAGGGGTGATGCCATGTCATACAGGATGGGAATCAGCATGCGTTGTTTGGACGGTTCATTGCTAGTCTAGCTCAAAAGACCGACGAGAGCAAGCCGACCGCATTCCATGAACTTGCGAAAAGGTTGGACGAACGTGGGACGTTGGTGCGTATGTATACGCAGAATATTGATGGCCTAGAACGCAAGGCAGGCTTGTCCACGTATCATCGGAAGTATGCAGAAAACGGGCCGCAGCCGTGGAGATGTATCCCGCTGCACGGAAGTCTGCAGTACCTATACTGCCCGTGTTGTCATTCGGTTGAGGAGGAGGAACGGCACAAACAAGATCTCATGGATGGCATCTTTCCCCTCTGCAGTAGTTGCCAGGGAGTACAAGAGCAGAGGAGGGACGCAGGAAAGCGGGTGCAAACTATTCCAAGGATGATTCCCGACGTGCTGCTGTACGGTCAAACAAATCCAGATGGTTGGCGTGTTTCTGAATTACAGGAAGAGGACCTGTATGGAGAGAGAAGGATTGACCTAGTGCTGGTGGTCGGAACTGGCATGCATGTCTCGGGAACTCTGGCCCTCATTCGGAACTTCACGGAACGGGTTCGGAAGACCCAAGGGGATTCAGATGGCTCGCCGCGCACCGTATACCTCAACCTGGACTTCAGACAACAAAAGCGTCTGCAACATTTGTTCGATTTATGGCTCCAGGCTGACTGCCAGTTCGTGGCTCGTACCGTGTTGAATGCGTTGAAAGCGGAAGGCGGGGCTGAGGGGCGACGCAGCAATGCCAGCTCAGAGGCCGAGGGGGTCAGGGAGACCAAAGAGGTAGAGTGGTTTTAATTTACTTCAAAGAGGAGATTGACTCAAAATTTGATCCTTGCAGTCCGTCAATGATGTGCTGCTGCTGAGCTCTGATATAGGGACCGTGGAGGCGTCCACGGAGGATCTGATAGTCGACTGCAATCAGATTGTCGGCTGGCACATCAGGTATATGTTGGATACTGCCAAGGGCGATTCAGAGTTGGTGGACGCCATTTATCTGCTCGGATTGGCAATAGAGATGGCGCTGGGTGGAGGGGGTTTCAGAGTGGCAGACCTTCACCTGAGGAGGGTGGATATCTTGAGAAAGGGTGACAGACGCCTGGAGTTGCACTTGCGTGTGCTGAGGACATCTATTGATTTCATTCGTTAGTCTACGTGGATAATCGTACATGGTAGTCAGGCTTTCAAGCATGCCCTCTTCTACTCTACGTTTTCTAGTTGCTACCAGGATCAAAGTGTATGGCAGAAATGGTGGGAGAAACGCAGGATCATCACACATAATACATCATTTCCCAACCGTTTTCTTTGACCTGGACCCCGCTGTGCTTTCGAGCGCTGGATATATCAAGTTCAATGCGGTAATATAAGGATGCGCTACGTGCCATATTTTCAATTAGGCCGAAGTGATTCCGATGGTTCCGGATACGGGTAGATTTCGGAAGGGGCGTCGGGTTACTACGGTAGGTGAGGGGTTGCGTGAAGGTGAAGGTGGACGCTAACGTATACTACATGGTATAAATTAATTCTGAACCAGAGGTGGTCCCAGGGCCCAGGGGATTGTTTCCAGGCGGGGGAATGGCGTAACGTCGGAATGTCGAAGGGTAAGTTTGTTAATCCAAATCAGAGCCGGACTGATCTTCGCGATCTTGGTCATCGGCATCCTCGCTGTGACTGTTGTCGTCTTCTTCTCCTGGGTAAGGTATAACTTCATCCGCTCTGGGAGGTGGGCGAAGTCTGGGCTGGCCATGAAGAGGTTGGCGGACGGAGGGATTGACGGCGATCTTAGGCCCTTCCAAATTGCCCTGGGGAAGAGATTGCCATCTGGAAGAACACATTTTTCTGGTAC
This sequence comes from Hortiboletus flavorubellus, assembly GCA_038093115.1. Taxonomy (NCBI): domain Eukaryota; kingdom Fungi; phylum Basidiomycota; class Agaricomycetes; order Boletales; family Boletaceae; genus Hortiboletus; species Hortiboletus flavorubellus. The sequence goes on from JBBPRR010000170.1 coordinate 26,866, forward strand.
ACCACATACGGTCTGATTCCGTATGTGGAACCCAGGCGAGAGCATTGAATTTTTTGCGGAGTTCAGCGCGAACTCGAGCAAGCCTTCGAGGAGGTAGTTGTTGTATGAGGGAGAGGTAGGAACTGAAATAGCGACATTTTCTAAAGTTCTGCAGTGGCTGAGTGGGGACTGTGGGAGGAAAGAAGCGATCGAAATGTTTGAGCCACTGCTCCGGGGTACAAAGGATATACTGGACCGCCTCGAAGGGGAATTCAAGTTGTAGATAGAGATCTTCGACAGCGAGCTCTTCTCTGAGGGTGAGCGGGATGTTGGTCCATGGACCCTGACTGTGATTCTTGCGATTCGGAGATTCTTGGAGGATGTCATAGAACATTTGCTCCAAGATGAGCTGAACACGGTTTTTGAGGGGATCCTCAGGTTCCTGTTCGGGATCATCATCCGGATCGATGAGCTGGCGATTTCCACCACCGTGTTGAAGAAAATAGTCAACATCTGGACCACGGGGATGTTCAGGATCAGGAAGAGGCAAACGATCGAGGGAGTGGCCAATCTCAGGAAGAGGTTGGTCTTGAGGTCTGATGGAACGAACGTCGATGGTCTGGTTCGAGGTACGATTGTTGGTTCTTTGGGCGTGGGCTGGTCGGTGGGCTGGCTGGAGCACGGCAACCCCAACTACCATGTGACGAAGCTCATTCATCGTCCCCTTTTCATATGCTTGAGGGATAACGTGTGCTTCATACGTCTTGGAATACGGAATGCGGTAGACGTGTGTGGCTGTGTCCCATACCACATCGCATAGGAAATACGCCCCGGCTTCATACATGAGAGGTTGGGTGGGCGCATTCGGATCCTCGGGATCTGCATTCGGGTCCTGAAGGACCTCGGGACATGCCTGCTTGGCTAACTCACGCAAACGATAGTCTGGAGTACGGTGTGTACCGTTGAGAATCCAGATGGCCATGGCACCCAGAGCAAGGGTGCTCTCGGAAGAGCGATTCTTCGGAGGGGTTACCGCAAAATTACAGACCACGACGTGGATCGCAGCAAGACGAAGGAACTTGAAATACCTGTAAGAAAGAGTGATGACTCGGAATTACTGACTGTTTCGGATTCTGGATGAAAGGGATGCAGTTTACTGACCACCAATCCTTAGCCGGAATTTGGACCATGGTTTGATTAACCAGGCGCCGAGGGAACCCAGTCAACACTTCTTGTGCATGGACCAGGGAAACTCGGACTTCCAGCCTTGCACATCCTTCTTGAGGCCTAGATCTTTCTCCCCTTCTTTCAGCATCACCGGTGCAAGCATAAAGGATGTCACCCTGTTGCTCGAGATCTCTCTTGAGCTTTTGGCAGACACGATCGGTGAGCAACTCCAAGGGCTTTCTTTGGGAAAAGATTCCCTGGTGGAGCTGATAGGAAACGGCCTTTTCAGTAGTATAAGCCTGGATGTAGTGGATGGTGTCTGAGCGTCCATGTGGAGTCCAGCGGAAACCGGCAACATCCTTGAGATGCATCTGGTTGTCGACAAAGAAATGTCTCTTATCAGCAAGGACCTCCATTACATTATCGAGTTCTGGTAGAAGAAAGCGAATGAGGGCCTGGTGACCTCTGGTTTGCCACGTGACGACCTTTCCGGGGATTCCGAATTCCAAACCGACGTCGACCAACCACTGTTCCTGGTTGATCGACTGCATGTCCAGCACTCTAGTGAGGTCCTCCAAAGCATTCACACGCTCGTAGATAGGATTATGCTGACCATCTTGCCTGTCTTCTTCTCCGTCGCCCTCCAGATTGTGAACGGTCGCCGCCTTCCAACCACGCAGCTCATGACCAAAGTAGGCATCCCGGAAGTAGGGACGGAGGGTTTGAATCCGCTCCAAATACAAGTGGGAGAATTCATCCAGAAGATGTGAGGGAATGTCGAGAGAGGAGAAATGGAGACGACCCCCACGATCCCGGCTGGTTTCTACCGCAGATGTGTAGTCTCTTGGCCAATGGGTCGCTTGATTCGGCATGAGACGTAGGATGAGGGGACGAAGACACTGGTCATATATGGACTCTAGATCTCTGGTGGGGATCTTCTTCGACTCTGCTCTCTGATACATCCGAGGAAAAAAGACACGGACGGAAGACCGATTTGCGACCTTTCCAAAGGCTACATTTGGGATGGAGTGCATGGGAACGTACACGGGATTATTCTGTTCGAAAAAGAATCAATACATATATGTGACTGAACTCACAGGATCAGCCACTTACGCGTGAGTCGATGGCGAGAGAATTGACATGGTTGTTCGCAGTGAGAGTATCCCTAAAGGAGGGTACAGGCCAGACCGTGAGGGGGACACGGTAGGGGAGTGTCTTGGTGGTTCCGATCAACGAGTCAAAATCACGAGTGGTGGTGAGGTTCTGGATATCCGGTTGGCCCTGGATAATGTTGAGAGTGATGGAATCCTGATCCTCTAGCTGTAAACCCTGTCGACCGGCTAGAACGAATTTGAGAAATTCGAGTTCATCATTCCTACTACGTCCATTTCTTTGATAGAGTCGGGCAGCTTCATCCACAAATTCAGACAGGGTCAATTGGACCGGGTCATCAGCACGATCGTCAGGGTAAGGTCTTCTGGGCATCTCGAGGAGCAGGGGAATATATTTGATACGATATGCAACGCTTCCAATGCTGTGTGGTAGGAAAGGGAGGACTGAAACCAGCTTGATACCTAAATTTATGGATCGGCACCTTTCGCTGTTGACACAGATCAAAGGGTCTACAAACCGGGTCGCCGGGTTCGGTAGACTCTGATGGGGCTGACAAGATTTTTAGAGTTTAATCAAAGAACCCAGAGCAGACTGGAGCATGATCCGAGGGCAAAGGTATAACCAAACAGAGCCTTAGTAACGTATTCTGATATGCTAAGGTGACCTAATCCTGCCTTGACTCTTGTCAGATTCGGTTGAGAACACAGCAGTGACCTTGTTTATCAACGGCATGGGGGGAAATATATCGGCGTTCTGAACTGCCGGTCCAATGCCGGACCCCGCATGGGGCATCTTAGGACCACACTATATAGGGAAAGCTCGGATGATGCTGTAAGTGGTGCAAATTGGCAGTGGGCCACAGAGGGTAATTAGACTTTATTTGTGACAATAGGGCGGATTCCCTAGAGCATTTTAACCGAATGCCTGTTCCGGACGCCTTGAGGCAGCGGATGGGACGTCTGACACTTCAGGCTCCAGGTTGGATTCCCTTCCAACCGAAGTTTGACAGATCCTGGAGGCCCCACCCATGGTCCCCTGTATGTATACTACTTTCCCTCTATTTAATGGCTGGCAGAGTGTGACATTCATCAAGGAATAGATTTATGATCGGAATATACAAATTTCCTCTATGCTTTCCTTTTCCCTTTTCCACGATCCGAATGACCGCTACTCTTAAATCGACGCATGCTGCCAGGAATGAGGGGGGCACCCCCGATATTTTCTACTGAAGGGGACTGAGAAGAATTCGAAGGTCCTTCAGTGGCGGGGGAGAAATATGGAGGGCGACGGGGTTTGATGCCAGTAGTAAAGCTTTGGGTTTCATTAGAAACCTGATCAGAAGGAGGATGGTGGGACGATGGGGATGAGGGAAGGTCGGTAAAGAAGGAATTCCCTGAGTAGACGCCGACAGGAGAAGAAGAATTGGGTCGTGAAGACGATGGCGGCAGCTTATCAGCCTCGTCAGAGGAGTCTCCAAACAGGTCCCAATTCATCCCCGGAGTTGGATCTTGCATCTCAAGATCTACAGTCAAATCAGGAGGTGTCATGGAACGCTGAGCAGGAGCCCATGAGGTGCTAGGGGAGCTTGAGAGGGGCTGAGTAAATGGTTCCACATGCTCTTTATTCCTTTTTTGCACATCCGGATGAGCGAAAATGCCCGGAGTTACCTGCTTTGATTTCTTAGGATTGACCGCATCATGGTCAACAGAGGCCAGGGAGGTCAATTCTTTAAGTTTCCCAGAAGGATTGGAAGGATATAGAGGGCGTTTAGAGGTAGTCCTTCTGGCCTTCTTTTGCGGCCGAGGTTGGGGGGAGCCAGGGGCGGGGGCGGGGTCTTCCGGGCCTTCCGAATCCGAGTCGCCGGAGTGGGCCGGGTCTAAAGCGGCGTCATCACCGTTGAATAATTTTACTAACGGGAGATAAGTTAGAAGGGAGGAAAGAACATAAGGGTGGGACGGACATGTCTGGTCATCCATACCCACAAAGGCGCGGTGGAGCATTCCTTTGTCAAAGGCAAGGTTGTTGAGGAAGATGTCCGGGGTTCCACGGGCTACCAGACGATAAAAGTGAACCTGCTTTTGTTGGGGAAACCTATAAATCCGGCCACGCAATTGTTCATCATCCAATGCAGACCAGAGAGTGTCCTGTACCGAAGGTTAAGCTAAGGTGAGTGATTTGGGTGAAAGGTAGAGACAGACCGCAATGATCATGATGTTGGAGCATGCAAGGTTAAGGCCCACAGCTCCAACCATGGACAGAATGAGCACTCGAGCACCGGCATGATGGGTGCTCGACCTGAACTCGTTAAGGACAGATTTGCGCTTGTTGTGTGGGGTTTTCCCATTCAGCTCTACAGTCTTTATGTTATAGAGGGCCAGAACCTGGATAGATATATGACGTGAGTGGAAAAAAAAAAAAGGTGGACAGATAACAGGTACATCACGAATTGCCGCATTAGAGGATGGGAAGACGGAGAAAATGACCACGCGATCACACTCTGCATGATGTACATCTTCATTCATTACTGTATCTTCCACCTCAAGGGTTTGACCATCATTGGAAATCTTAAGGGGCAGAGCATTGTCTTGCTGGAGATGGTGATGAACTATCTTTGCAAGCACGTCAAGCTTGGTAGAGGCCGCATTGTTCCACTCAGCCATGGAACATGGTTTTCTCCAGGTGTCATTTGTAGTACGTGGATTCATATGGGGATGAAGGAGTCCACGGCGGAAGTCAATATAGAAATTCTAAAGGGGGGGTTAGGTAGGTAGGAAGCGCAGGATCGGAAAGATCGGAAGGAATCGGAAAGATCGGAAGAAAGGGGGCGGTAATTCCGGAAAGGCGGGCTGCCGAAACGGAGCTTGGAAGAGAAACTCACGCTGGTGGAGTTGATGAGCGTAGTTAGAGGCGAATTCTGCACCATCTGATCGGTTATAGCATTCAATGCTAGTTTCTCCCATTCGCGTAACTCCAGGAGCATGACATGCTCCTGGTAGGGCCTCAGGCCGAAAATCTTGTGTCCTTGGTAATCGACAGAATCGAGGGTGCGCCGAATGACATGCTTTGAAAACGCATCTCTAATCCATGGAATATGGTTCTGGAGCCGGGGGTAATACTCAGTCTTGGTGAAGTCGTGGGCATCTTCCCCGGAAAGTAGGGCGCGGAGGTGATTTCCAGCTGTGTCAGACTGCCGCTCAACTCGGCGATCTCTGGCCTGTGCACGGTTTAATTCCTTTTTTACCTCATCATATCGACCTTTGTCAAAGAAGGGGCGAATGCCCATGAGATGACCCATGAGCCATAGATCCTGTGGATAGAGGTAGGCGAGGGTGAGGGTAGGGACTAAAGGAATACACACCTGGAATTTGGTCATGATTGGGGTGGCGGTCATGGAGACCATAAAGGATGAGCGAGAACGGAGGGCATACGCTGCCGTGTGCAACTTGTTGAACTTGCGTGCAACATGAGCCTCGTCCATGATCATGGCAAGGTAGTCACGATCGTAAACAGTGGAGGCGACTTTTGTAGCATAAATGGAGGATTTTCTAGGTTCTTCATCGACATTCCGAATGACGTCCACCAGTATTGTGGATGCGTCCTCCTGAATGGCCTAGAAGAATAACGGTTAGGAGTTTCAAGTACCATACCCAGGAAAGCAGAAGCATCGGTAATCACACACTTTCTCTGTAGCCAATACTATGCGATGACAAGGGTTATGGTGGCTCTTGGTGAAAATTTCTGCCCACCAGGTTTTCCGTGTGCTCGGCTTGCCGGTATAGGGAAACAAGTCGAAAGAGCCACGTTTTAGGAATCTTTCAATCTCCCGTGTCCACTGGGAATGAAGGTTGACCGGGCAGATGATGATGAAGGGCTGGTTGGGAATGTTACCGTCCTGACCCTGCCATTTCCTTCCGGCTGGGATGGCGGAAGTTTGACGATAAGAGTGGAATGATCTGAGAATTGAGAGGAAGCCTACCAAAGGCACCAGGAAACGTTCCATTTTTGTCAAAGAAATGACGGTAGAACGCCAAGCAAGCTATAACACCTATGACTTGCAAAGTCTTTCCGATACCCACGCCATCCATGAGAAGTACGGGTTCACACTCGAAGGCACGCTCCAGCATGCGATAAATGCCGATCAGCTGATGCCAGCGTGGACTCAAGGGCTCACGAGGACTGGTCTCAGAGGCGAGCCACCTTTCGCCTTCTCCACTCCATGGATCTATTACACCATCTGGATCAGTGTATTTCTGGAAGAAGGGGAGAGCTTTGGCATCCCCGAAACCGAGATAAGACCAGATTAGGTCTTCCGATACTTCCGAAAGGTCTTCCGTGCCTTCCTTCCAGAAAAAGTCGAGGGGGCGACCTTCGGGAAGTTCGACGGGGATTTCAGAGTTTTCGGAGTCGAGATGCTCCAGGGCAGTTCTCACAAGTTGCTCAACGTCTCGGACATCTTGTTCGGAAGCGAGTTTTCGAAGAGCCTCCTGGAGAACCTTGGGTAGCTCTATAGCCGGCGTCATGGAGGTTGGAACCACATCCACTATATTACACTCACTTTGTATGTCTCCTTGATTACTATCATCGTTCAAAGCAGCAGAAAGCATGGCGTCCAAGGTTTTCTGTTTGTCCTGAAGGTCCTCCAAGGTCTTTTGGTCCTGATAACGGACGAGGACAGTAATGACACGGTGGAGGCAGGTAAGATATGACTTGATCATCTTGACCGATGGGCTTGTTCCTTCCTGGGTGATAGCTAGGAAGAAAAGGAAAACCGCCAGCCGAGTTTATGACACTCCACCGTGAAGGCATGCCAGACTCACCTAACCATTCTTCCTCTAACCTAGCCTGATCCTTGTCAAGCTGTCTGGCTTCCCGAGATATCCCCTTTCGGTACCGATTCCATGTTTGAACTAGGAGTGTGTCCACGAAGCTCTTGATCGCCGGAACCAGGAAATTAGCATCCTCTTCATAAGCAGATTCGCCGAAAAGAGCATGAGCGAGGGGCGTAGTAACCACATTTGAGACCTGGGAAGTCTCAAGACTTGGAAGCTGTGAGTGAATATGAGCTCAGATGCATGTCGGGGTCTTTCAAAGAGAAAAAAAGCCTACCTTGTGTGTTTTTGCCCGTGCCATGGCATCATAAGGCGAGCACTTGTACTCGATGAAAACTTTATCGATCCGACTGTTCATCTTCCATCTCTTCCCCCAGTTTTCCTGCACCCACTTGTTCCATGCCATCCGTCCGGCATGATCGTTGTCACCCAGTCTTTGCTTGGAATACCGGATTTGCTCGGCGGTGTCACCTGCTGACCAGATATTTCTGGCATAAACTTTAACGCACTCAGCAATCCGAGTTGTCCAGCTATGAACGTGGGGAGCCTGGGAATCGGAGTCAGCACCAGCTTCAGTATGCCAAGGTACCTCGGATATGTTGGTTATGTCCTGCCAGGTGGTGCTCGTCCATGGAAGTCCTTGGGTATTTCCCAATATAAGTAGCGCGGCAGTGATAGAAAGCGAAGGCATCGTGATTTTTGTACTACTGGTGAGGGGTATGTAGGAGAAAGTAAGAATTTCTTCCGTCAGGTGCAGGGTCCGCTTCACCCGGATGATTAAGTTTTGAAATCGGTGGAAGTAGTATATGCTACTGATGGGATAAGCGGGCCGACATACTTATTAGATACAACGGTGACCAAAAGGGTCCCTCGAGCCCTTTTGGAATTCAGCCCCGAATGGAACCGGAAGGTCCGGAAGACGGAAGGTACAGGCACGTACGTACGCGTAAATTTTCCCCATCGCCCAAAAAAGATTTACAAGTTCCACACAGAGTGGAGGATGTCAGGGTTATTTCATAAGACTGGAAACAGGTTTCTAACCCTGATCGGATTGGGATTCTCCAATTTGTCATAAATATCCGGTCAACTGCGTCACCATCCCTTCGTGAGCGGATTACAGGTAGGATAATGTTGGCACGGTCACGGCCCAAATGCCGTACGAGTAGCGTTAAAGGTTGCAGGGAATGGTCAGAAGGTGCCACTGGGTCCAGGTATTTTGGGTCACAAAATTGCAACTTTTAAACATGCTAGTTGGTCTAATAGAGTTTTCCAGGTTACCGCAACCTCAGCCCGACGGGGAACCCGCCGACAAAATTTACTAATAGCGGACGTTTTCATTGACATTCTGCAGAGTGTGGGTTCTATTGTATACAAAGCACGTTAGACTGTACCCAAATGTAGACTAAGTATAGTTCGCTTCTAAGAAAAAAATATCCCAGAATACCGACGTAAAACAATAAATGTGTAAGCAATTTGAATAAACAAATCGGGTTCAGAATATTTATCACAATATGGAACCAACAGATACTATTTTCCCGTAGAAGATGCTGATACCGTAGCACATTGTGTGGGAGGTATGAATGAATGAATAGGATGCCGCCAGGGATTCCCGTAGGCGGGATCACTCGGAAGACCTTCGGAACCTCCGGGAAACTCGCGGAACTTCCGGAACCACCGGAAACTACCTCGCCCTGCAGGGGAGTCCCGGACCGCCCAGCCTGGGTCAAGTCAGGCGATTAATATATATATATATAAGGGTCAAGTAGTTTCCCAAATTAGGAATTGGTAAGTTCCGGCGGTTCCGAGGACTTCCCGAGGTACTTCCGAGAAGTTGGGCGGAATCCCCGGAACCACCGGAACCGGTCGCCTACTGCGGTGGGAGTCTTGGACGGTCACGTCCATGTGAACTTGAATACATATGTGTAACCTTGATACCCACTGCACCAGTGGGAGTCTTGGACGGCCATATACAATGTGACCGTGTGTAAATATTTGAAACCCTAACACTTATTGCACTGGTGGGAGTCCTGGACGGCCATGGTCATCTGAAGTCATGCAAAAAAATAAAACCTTGACACCCACTGCACAAGTGGGAGTCCTGGACTGCCATGCCCATGTGAAGTCATGCAAATAATTGAAACATTAACACCCACTGCACAAGTGGGAGTCCTGGACTGCCATGTTCATGTGAAGTCATGCAAATAATTGAAATCTTGACACCCACTGCACAAGTGGGAGTCCTGGACTGCCATGTCCATGTAAAGTTATGCAAATAATTGAAACCTTGACATCCACTGCACAAGTGGGAGTCCTGGACTGCCATGCCCATGTGAAGTCATGCAAATAATTGAAACATTAACACCCACTGCACAAGTGGGAGTCCTGGACTGCCATGCCCATGTGAAGTCATGCAATAATTGAAACATTAACACCCACTGCACAAGTGGGAGTCCTGGACTGCCATGCCCATGTGAAGTCATGCAAATAATTGAAACATTGACATCCACTGCACAAGTGGGAGTCCTGGACTGCCATGCCCATGTGAAGTCATGCAAATAATTGAAACATTAACACCCACTGCACAAGTGGGAGTCCTGGACTGCCATGCCCATGTGAAGTCATG